>PVHP010052554.1:0-10874 GCA_004024765.1 Zapus hudsonius
TATTTTTTTTGTATAAATGTGTTTACTGGGTGTATATGTGGCTGTGGGTGCACATGTGCCATGGTGTGTGTGGAGGTCAGAGGACAACTTTCAGGGGTTGCACCTCACTTGAGCCAGGGCCTTTTTCTTCCTCCTCACTGTCTGCCTCCCATCTCAAGATCAGTGTGTCTGGATTACAGAACCTGCCACAGGTTTTTAATGTGAGGGTAGGAGTTAGCGGTTAGTCTGGGCAATTTATTGAGACTCTGTCTTGAAAAGGAAAAGACAGCATATTATTGTATCTCATATTTAGTTGTAAATGTCCTTATTTTTTTCAGTATTTTTTGTAACCCTTTGATTTATATTACAGACTTAAAGATTTATTCTGAAAAAGAATCTATATGTGCAATGTAGTCTGTAGCTGCATATTAGTTTGTAAAATATATACCATATTTTGAAACTTAGTGCCTAGGTAAAATACTTCTTTTTTTAAAAATATTTATTCATTTTCAAGAGGAGAGAGAGAGAGAGAGAGAGAGAGAGAGAGAGAGAGCGAGCGAGCGAGCGCGAGCGCACCAGGGCTACTACCTTGTGGGTCTGGCTTATGTGGGTAGGGTCTCACTCTAGCCCAGGCTGACCTGGAATTCACTATGTAGACTCAGGGTGGCCTCAAATTTAATGTGATCCTCCTATCTCTGCCTCCTGAGTATTAAGGGTGTGCACCACCGCATCTAGCTCTCTTTCATTGTGGCTACTAGAACATTTTAAATTACAGTTATTATATGGCTCATTCTGTTTTGTGAAACAGTGTTGAATTCTTGATGATCTTCCTACCTCTGCCTCCCTAGTGCTGTGATTAAAGGCGTGCACCACCATGCCTGTGTTTTACCTAGATTAAAAAAAAGTTTGTTCATTTTCAAGCAGAGAGAGAGAGAGAGAGAGAGAGAGAGAGAGAGAGAGAGAGAGAGAGAGAGAGAGAGAGCGAGCGCACCAGGGCCACTACCTTGTGGGTCTGGCTTATGTGGGTACTAGGGAATTGAACCCAGGGCCTTAGGCACTGGAGGCAAGTGCCTTAACCACTGTGCTATCTCTCCAGCCCCCTTTACCTAGGATAATCATTGCCAGGTTCAGGTATTATTGCAAAATGGTCAATTTCTAATTCTACATTCAGAGTAAAAGCCTTTTGGGGCTGGAGAGATGGCTCAGTGGTTAAAGGTACTTGCAAAGCCAGACAGCCTGGGTTCAATTCCCCAGTACCCACATAAAGCCAGATGCACAAAGTGGCCCATCTAGAGTTTGCAGTGGCAGGAGGCCTAGGGTATACCTGTTCTCCCCCTCCTCCAATCTGCTTGCAAACACATAAATAAAATATGTAACAAAAATTTCTTCTCCATCTGTACTGTTTTTTAAGGATCTGTCCTTAAGGATAGTTACTATATTTAAGCAGTTATTGTTGCTGTCTCCTTCCTCCTCTTTTTATTTTATTGTTGCCCAGACTAATGTCTCAACTCCTGGACTCAAGTGAGCCTCTGTCCTTAGGCTTCTGAGTAACTGATGCTACAGATACATGCTACTTTTTTTTTTTTTTTTTTTTTGGTTTTTCAAGGTAGGGTCTCGCTCTAGACCAGGCTGGCCTGGAATGCTACCATTTTTTTTTATTGGAGTTATAAAACTTTATTTTTAAAAAATTATTTGATTACAAATTTGAAATCTGAGGAAATTCTTTCCCCAATCCTACCAAAAGAGTTCACAAATATGGACTGCAAAGAAAGTCTCTCATCTAAAATAGTTGGCTAGGTAAAAGATGTCACCCATAGGTATTATTCCAAGTGGGCAGTGCATCTCCTCAGGCAGCCACAGCACCATGGCTCAGCATCCAGAACTTACAGCTCAATTCCTATTCGTAATTGGGAAGGGTGACATTTATGTGGACCACAGGAGAAAGCACTAGGCTGAATCTTCAGGTTTTCCACTCGATTTGAGGTTGAATTTCCCTTTCTTGCTTTTTTTTTTAAATTCATGGTTGTTGTTATTGTCACATGTGAATATAGACTTTCTTTGTATATAGCATGATATTGGCAAGTGACCACTGATGTCCAAATATTCTGCTTTGTAAGTGATTGAGCTTTCAGTGAGTATAACCCATGTGCGTGCTTTAGTTTGGATTCCACAAGAAGACCAAGAATAAAGAAACTCATAATCCAACAGCCCTCCAGTCACAGGGCAGCCAGTCCCTAGGTGCAGGAACTAGGATTTATTATTGGTTATTCAAATAAGGCCTTTGTTTAACTTTGGCCTGCAGCCAGTATTCGCTGCAGGTTAGACACTCAGAGCTCCATGAAGGTACCACAGGAAATGGGACCCTCCCCTAGTCTTAAAGCCACTGTCTAATGGAAATTTCCTCTGAAACTGATACAGTGGTATTTGGTTGTGATTTTAATTTTTTTTCTTCTGGTTTTGCATGATTTGTGTTGAAGGCAGGAGTCTTAGCAATTGTGTTTAAGTACAATTAAACAAGGGAATCCAAAAATCCATAAAAATCTGAAGTGAGGAATACTTTTTCGATAAAATTTTAGTATGTGTTGTGGAGTGAAAAAAAGTCAAGATATTCTATATTAGTTTCTGAAGAAAATTCTTTTGCTTTTTACTTTAGTTTTTCATTTTGCTTCCAGAATTGGGATGGCAAAATGGAAACATCTTGGTCCAAAATGAAAAGTTCTGTGTGCTTGATGTGCCCTCTTGTAGCGTCCCCAACTCACTGTGTAGCTGGAGGTAATTTTGAACTTCTGATCCTCCTCCCTCCATCTCCCCAGTGCTGGGACTACTGACTGTGCTTATAAGGTGCTAGGGATCGAACTTGTTTCTTCATGAATGCTAGGCTGAGCTTCACCCCCAGCCTGACTCTGCTTAGTGTTTGTGAACATGAAATTATTAAGTATAGCAGGTTATTATCAAGTATAGGAGGCTAATTAGAATTATTTTATCTTATGGTGAAGGTTGCTTAATAAGAAAGCCTTTATTTATGTCAGGGAAGGTTTATCATATATTTCTTTTTGTGCTTGATGTTTGCCCTGACTTTGGCTTTTTGTTTGTTTTTTAGAAATGACTGCTGTCCACACAGGCAACATAAACTTCAAATGGGACCCCAAAAGTCTAGAGATCAGGACTCTGGCAGTTGAAAGACTGTTGGAACCTCTTGTTACACAGGTAAGAATCATAAAATCCAAATGATAAGTTGTTCTAGCATGGTTCTGTAGCAATAGGCCTGGGTAACAAACCAAGGTTATTCAAGCTCAGTTTTTTAATTTGACCACTCAAATTAAGCTTAGGTTGATGGTTCTTAGATGTTGCTTCCACTAGTAACTATTGCTCCATAGATTATTTCAGTCTGTCCTTGCCCTTCGTTTTATTTTTATTTTTTAATTTATCTTTTTTGGTTTCACTCTAGCCCAGGCTGATTTGGAACTTATTCTGTAGCCCAGGCTGGCCTCGAACTCATGGTGGTTACCCTCTACTTCAGTCTGTCGCATGCTGGGATTAAAGGCGTGAGATACCATGTCCAACTTTTTCTTAATTTTATGAGACAGGGTTTCATGTAGTCCAGGTTGACCACAAACTCATTAGATAGCTAAAGATGGTATTGAACTTTTCAATTTTTATTTTCAAGCAGAGAGAGCAAGAGAGGGAGGGGTGGGGGAGAAAACATGGGCATACTAGGGCCTCTAGCCATTGCAAATGGACTCCAGTTGCATATGGCAACTCTGTGCATTTGGCCTTATATGAGTACTGGGGAATCGAACTCAGGTCCTTAGGCTTTGCAGGCAAGCACCTTAACTACTGAACCATCTCTTTAGCCCTGGTCTTGAACTCTTGATCCTCTTGTCTCCACCTCTTGAGTGCTGGGATTACGCCTGTACTCTGCTATCATGCTTGGCTTTATTTAATTCTTTAGGCTACAGCTGCTATCTTTTTCTTCATTCTTATTGACAGTGGTGGATATTGGTATGCAGTGTAACTTTCCAAATATTAGTAGATAACTTTACACTTCACTAGTGAAGAAGCTCAAGGAAAATGAACCTTTTTTTTTTTATTGTCCATAATGAGTTACATTATTTAGTGGGCCAACAATGAATTGTTATCCCCAATTCCCCAGTGCCCCTCCTTCTCATCCCCAATCAGCTGGATATCCTCCTCTGTGGGCCGTCTGGATCAGTCCTTGTGGCAGGGGACCATAGATAGCCTAGTATTCAGCCTGGTTCTCCTGGCCCAGTGTGTTGTTACTGAGGGGTGCCATGCCTCGAAAATGAACCTTTTATTGTTAAAGTTCTTCACTCAGCTTAATACACCATTCATTGTGTATGATTAGTTGGCAGATAGTTGAGTTTGAAGCTGTAGGTTTGGTATGTTCTTTTATAAATACACATCATAATGTTAAGGCATTTACTGTTGGAAGCTAGCTATATATTTTTACTGTTTTAGAATAGTTTGTGCATGTGTATATTTACATGTGAGAGAAGGAAATGAGAGTGGCATTTTCTTTTTTTTTTTTTTAACTTACATTTCAGGGCTTTACCCCTTCCTGCCTTCTCATGGGCACGAGGTTTTCAGACTCTCTTTTTCTCTTTGTCTAACAAAATATCTCTAAACTGAGCCTGGGCATAGTGGCATACACCTTTAATCTCAGCACTTGGGAGACAGAGATAGGAGGATCACCATGAGTTCAAGGCCACCCTGAGACTACATAGTGAATTCCAGGTCAGCCTGGGCTAGAGTGAGACTCTACCTTGAAAAATAAACCAAAATATATTTTGAAAACACAAATGTGCATTCCAACTATAAATATTTTGTATATGTATATGTTTTTAGGTGTGTGGGATAAGACTGGAATATTATCTTTCTTGAACTAGCTGTACTATACCTCTTAGGGTTTTTGTTTGGCAGATTTACCACTATAACAAATTTTTAATCATCTTCAACCTATAGATCATCTGTTATAATTATTAATGATGATGGGTAATGTTTTGGGGCTTTAAGTACCACAGTAGGCTTCTATGGGCAATTGTTCTTTTACCATTGTTAAAATATATGTCAATAACTGAACAAAATTAAGAAGCAAATTATCTTAAAACGTTTTGTAGGGGTTGGGGAGGTGGCATAGTGGACAGAGCATTTTGCTGTGCAAGTGTGAGGACTGGAGTTTGGGTTCCCAGCACTCGTGGAAATGCTGGGCACCCCACCTGTAATCCCAGTGCTTGGAGGTGGAGATAGGTGCCTTGGGCTGGTTGGCTGGCTGGATTAGCTGAAAAGGTGAGTGAGCTCTGTGTTCACTTGAGAGACGCTGCCTCAGTAAATAGAGAGCCATGGAGGACACATGATGTCAACCTCTGGTCAACACACATGCATACACATCTGTACAATGTGCTTAACCACACCACATACACACACATACACACACACAGACACTTTGTAAAAATTGGTAGTAGTGACAATGTAACTTTCAGGTAAAGCTAAATTCATTGTTAGCCTATTTCTGACTTGGTGACATAATGAAAGACATCTAATTTTTCACTAAACATATTTTCCACTTATGATATCAAATTGAAATCCTAATGACATTTGGAGAATTATGTTATTTCTTATGCATCCTAAAAGAATAATTGTTTCGGAAACTAAATGTATCATTTCTGTGTATCAAATATAGAGAGAATTGTGTGATACTTGATGCTTAGAAAAATCTCTTAAGTAACTACTTCATTATAAATTTACTCTTACAGTTCTAGATATTAATTTTTCCTTATTTTTATTTAAATGAATAAAGTATTTATTTATTTTATTTATTTTTTTAGGTTACGACCCTGGTAAACACCAATAGTAAGGGGCCCTCTAATAAAAAGAGAGGCCGTTCAAAGAAGGCCCATGTTTTGGCTGCATCTGTTGAACAAGCAACTGAGAATTTCTTGGAAAAGGGGGATAAAATTGCAAAAGAGAGTCAGTTTCTCAAGGAGGAGCTTGTGGCTGCTGTAGAGGATGTTCGTAAACAAGGTAGGTCAATAATGTTTTTATATAAAAAGAGGCAGATCTTTGTAGAAAATTTATCTTTTTTTTTCTTTTGGTTTTTTGAGGTAGGATCTCGCTCTAGCCCAGACTGACCTGGAATTCACTATGTAGTCTCAGGGTGGCCTTGAACTCATGGCGATCCTTCTACCTCTGCCCCCAGCTTGTTTTTTTTTTTAATTATCCATAATGGGCTGGAGAGATGGCTCAGCAGTTAAGGCACTTGCCTCCAGTGCTTAAGGCTCTCTCTCTGTCTGCTTGAAAATGAATAAATAAATTAAAAAAAACAAAGAACGGGAGCTTCATTGTTAAATAAATAAATCATCCATAGTGAGATACATTTAATGAACCAATAATGAGTTGGTATCCCCAGTTCCCCAATTCCCCTGTTCCGTGTCCCCAATCAGCTGGGTATCCTCCTCCGTGGGCAGTCTGAATCAGTCCATGGGGTAGAGGATTATCTATAGCCTAGGAGTCAGCCGGGTTCCACCCGCCATAGTGAGATGTTACTGAGGTGGGGCGATGACTCTGGGAGTTCTCCCCCACCATGGCTCTTACTATCTTTCCGCCCTCTTCCGCTCAGTTCCCTGAGTTATGGTTGGTGAGTATTAAGGCTGCTTTTTTGTTGAGGTCTTAGGTGCCTCTGTACTTCTGCTTTAGGTTGTGTTGAAAATTGTTGGTGTCTGGCTTATCCTGGGTTGACTGAATGGCTGTGGTTATGGGTCTCTTGTTTATCCCACCATTCTCTGTGGGGTTCCATATGGATCCTCCACGGTAGGTCTGGTGTGGCTCATCTCTTGCCAGGATGTCGGCTATCGGCCTGCGGTTCGTTGGTAGGGTTGGATGAGCCACAGCTCTCTCGCTACATTCTGAAAGATATAAACAGAATCTCCATCGGAGAGTGAGATCAGTATAGGTAAACTGAGATACACATTTCTGAATTAGCTCGATTCTATTGTTAGTTGCCTCTTTGTAAATCACTCATATAGTGCATCTCTCTTTGGGGACCCAAGAGTTTGGTTCCCAGTGCATTTCGCCCTGAGTCTCCAGTTCCAGTTAAGGGCTCCCCGTCACTGAGCGGATTATTTGGCTGAATTAAAAGCTGTTTATTGCCTCCCCCAGGGTTTGGCTTCTCCATTGCACAAGTGTTCCTTTTTTGGTTCGCTGTTTTCTCCCAGTAGGAAGTTGAGTTCAGCTTATTCATGGCGGCAGACTGTGTTTCATGTCAGAGGTCCTCTTCTCCCCCCCCCCACCAGCTTCCCCTGGCAGCTTATGCAATGCCTGCATGTAGTGTTTTGAATCTGGCTTTTGGGGTTACTGGGGAATTGAACCTGGTCCATCAGGCTTTGTAAGTAAGCACCTTTAACAGTTGAGCCATTTTCTTCCAGCCCAGGATTTTAAATACAAAGTGTAGGTAATTTGGTTTACCTCTTATTTTTATATGCACTGTGTGCATATTAAACTGGATGTCCACTGCTAGTTAGAGGTAGTCATTCTAGTTAGGTCATTTTAGAGAAAAAGAAATTTTTCCTCAGTGTCTGGAACCAGCTCTGCCTGGATCATGCTTAGTCCAGAATAGGTTTTTATTGGCAGAGAAGACTGATAAGCAGTTCTGGGTCACACATTTTATCTAACACACAAGGAACTGGCGGAGTTCTAAAGGGTCATAGATACCCTATAAAGTGATTTAGTGTAGGAAAAAATTGTTCTTAAACACTGGGGTAGTTCTAGTAATAATTTTCTTTCTTCATAAGTGTAAAATGTTTACTTTTTGAAAAAAAATTGCTCTATTGAGGCCAGGCATTTAGCTTAATGGTAGAGTGCTTACCCAGCATACACAGGGCCCTGAGTTTGATTCCTAGCACCAGGGAAAAATTGCACTATTAGTAGGTAATGGAAGTTGACTTTTTTTTTTTTAATTGCTATAGCTGACCTATCAAAGTGCACATGTGAGGGCTGAGAGATGGCTCAGTGGTTAAGGCAATTGCCTCCAGTGCCTAAAGTCCCCAGTTCAATTCCCCAGTACCCATATAAGTCAGGCCCACAAGGTGGTGACCCTGGTGCTCTCTTTCTCTCTCTGCTTGAAATTGAATAAATAAAATATTTAAAAAGAAGTGTGCATGTGAGTTCCTAAAGGCAGTGCTAGTTATCTATAAACATTAATTTTCTTCTCCTAATTTGTTGCTATCCTCTATTATTTTTCTTATTGATTGGAATTCTACCAGGTTTAAAAAAAACTGAGACATGGTTCATTGGGCCAGAGATGTTGATCTTTTAAGATTGCCTTTATTAATCTATTCAAATGGCAGAAGTAGAATTATTTTGGAGTAGAAAAATCAAGAAACGATCGTACATTTCCATTGGTTTTATTTTGATAATAGAACAAAATTTATGATAATCCTGGAGAGTGATTGTGTTCTGTTGAATAGAGCAAGGCTTAGACAAAGTTAGTGACTCTAACCTGCACACCAGACCATTTGGTTTGGTTGTTACTTGGATTATTTCCTGATTCTCCTGCCTCTGCCTCCTGAGCCCTGGGTTTACAGGCATGCAGACTTTGACTTGATGACTATTACATTTTTATGTTCTATTGCTGTCATTGTCAGTCGCCTCTCATGTATGTACAGTTGCTCTTCTGCTGAATATCATCAAAACATGTTTTACCTACTGCAGCCTTTTGTCCAGTGTTGAAAACATGTCATTGTGCCACTTAACTCTTTTCCTCCTAATGACTAGATGGTGAAGGGATAGCAAGTTCATTTACTAAATATTGCCCAGTAAATGTAAAGCAAATGCTTTCATATTTGGCTTGCAGTTCCCCCCTTTATGCCTGTTTAGGTAGTGCTTGAGATTATTGGGGAATTTATTTAAGCTCTGGTTCTTGGGTATTTTATTTTAGGTAAATTTATGCTGTGCATTGTCCATGAGTACAAGATTTTAACTTGCTGAAAATCACAACAAAAGTTCTATACTAAACCTCAAATCTTTACATGAACCTTCCCTTCCTTCCCTTGTATCCCAGGCTGGCCTTGAACTTATAGCCAAGGGTGACCTCCTCCTGCCTCTACCTCTGGTGCTGGGATTACAGGAATGCAACACCATACCCAGTTTTATGTGGTGCTAGGGATTGAACACAGAGCTTCATGCATGGTAGGAAAGTACTACTTTTTTTTTGAGCCAGGATCTTATGATCCTAGGCTGGCCTCAAACTCACCATGTAGCTGGAGCTGGTTGGTCTTGAGTTTCCTGCCATTGCCACCCGAGTTGTAGGATTACAAGCATGTGCCACCATGCCTAATTGGTAGACACTCTTTATATAAAACATGTCTAATTAACTTTAGAGGAAGAGCAATATTTATTGGCTATTAAGACAGACTCATGAGGTTTGTTAGCACTCAAGTAATGTGGGTCCCTATAGTTGATTTGTGAACATTCTAAAATGGCATAGTTTTCAGCTATTTGGGGTAAAAGCAACGAACCTACAGATTTTTCTAATCATGTAAAACTGACGGTCTTTTTGGATATTGCCATAAAGAAAGGAGGAGAGTGGCATGGGAGATGGCTTAGTGGCTGAGGCGCTTGCTATGCAACTAAGTATCTGTTTGGATTCCAAGACTCCATGTATAAGCTGGAAGCTCTGACAAGCGTCCTTAATCCCAATGCGTTTACAGTGAGAAAGGAAGTAGAGACAGGAGGATTTCTGGAAACTTGTGAATGGAGTGGTGAACAAGTGACCCTGAAAGTTGTCCTTTGTCCTCCACACATGTGCCATGGCACACACATGCCTGCACACACAATACATAATTTTTTATGAATATGAATAGGGGATAGTTGATATTTAGTTTAGTAATTTAGCCTAGTAATTGTGTACCAAGATTGAGAGAAAATAGATGCCCTTTTATACAAATTGAATGATTTGTATGTAGGGAAATAAATGTATGTGTGTATATGGCCAGTATGTGCCAACTTTGTATGTGTGGTGTTTTTTTTTTTTCTTTTATTGTGAATCAAGATTCAAAGTAATTTTAAGGAAGATAATGTATTTCATCCCTAACAGAAGGGATAGTGGGCACAGGTTGTCAGGTTCTTGAGGTATATTCTCCCCCCTCTGGTAACTGACTAGTCATATTGAAGGAGGTGAAAATTGGTCTCCTGTCCAGTGCACATGTTGACAGCTTTAGACTGATTGTCCACATTTAATATAAGCAGCCTGGAAGATGGATGTTGAAAGGCAGATATGATCAGGACAAAGCAACTGTCAGCGACTGCTTTGAGCAGGGTTTAAAGGATAGATAGGAGGAAGTCTGTGTTTGCTGAGTTCATGGTGTGAAGATTTAAAACAGGAGCTTTGTGTGGATGTGGGGAGAGATTATATTTTTAATTTGTCTAGTCTGGTTACTTTGGTTTAAATAAGGTCGAGATCATGAGCTTGATCTTATGGGTCATTTAATTTTTTACACGAGAAAGATGAGATGTGTTTCTACTTATTTATTTCTAGTTAACAGGCTTAATTCACTTTATTTTTCTGTATAAAATCCTATGTGGTAGCCACAGCTGGAGCCTGGGTCTTCTGCTCTGAGAGGCTGGTGTGGGTTATCACAAGACGGTTGATGAATTTCTTTTTTTTTTAAATTTTATTTTATTTTTTTAATTTATTGTCCATAATGAGTTACAACATTTAGTGGGCAAACAATGAGTTGTTATCCCCAATTCCCCACTGCCCTCCCCTCCCCAGTCCGCTGGATAACCTCCTCCATGGGTCGTCTGGATCAGTCCTTGTGACAGGGGACCATGGATAGCCTAGTAATCAGCCAGGTTCTCCTGGCCATGCCTCTGGATAA
>PVHP010052555.1:0-11037 GCA_004024765.1 Zapus hudsonius
GAGGGGAGGGGAAGGGAGGGGGGATCCTCTGTGGGATGTGGGAGCAATAGTTGGAGAGGGAAAAACAATCCCTCTTTTGTCCAAAACTTTGACTGTCTCTCAAGGGGATACAGGCGCTTCTTTGCCCAAGTCATCATGTCCTTGGAGCCTGGAGTCCCGTCACTAGCATGAAGTACATAGACTCCTGCTCTTCACTGTGGCTTTCTAGATCAGCGTTTCTGTGTCATCCTTTTCCTGTGCATCTCTGTGATCAGGGGACAATTGTTGACTCAAAGTCATGCTTGGAAATGGGTGCAATTCAGCAATACTGTAATATCGTTGAGAGCAGTTTCTTCCACTCTGTAGCTAAGCACACTCTCAGGCTGCAGAAAAATTCCTATGTTCGAGAGAAGGGCTTTGCGCTCCTGTGTTTACTGCTCTAGTGTATGGAAATGGTTTTGATTTTTTTTTTCTGCCCTCAGCCCTATTTCCTATCAATGCTTTAATTCAGATTGAACTACTTAAATAAAGAAAGAAAACATCTGTTCTAGCAGAACTTACCTTTTAAAAAGCCTAGCCATTTTTATTGGAACAACAACAACAGAAAAAAAAAAACACAGTATTTAAAGACTTAAAAATCACAGGGTCTGAAATAAGCCCACTTGACCTAAGGGTTTGGGTGAAGGGTCATCTTCATGTAGGACAGCCCAGCTGATAAACATTTAATAAGACTTTCCCCATTAAGAAGCCTTACCAATATTGACCTTATTTATATCGGCTTCTTTGTTCCATGACAAAATTGAAAATATCTCAAAAATCCATTTCTATAAGCTCTCCAGTGTTCTTTACATAAAAGAAAACTTTTTACGAGTCAAAAAGTTCTACCCATCACTATTGGAAGCCCCATGTACGTAGTCACCACCATGGGCACAGAGAATACAATTTGCCCTGATCTCAACTATTCAACAGATATTTAATAATTAAGACCATAATTGCTCAGAGACATTGACTCCATAAAAGTTCAATGGAATCTCTCTCTCTCTCTCTCTCTCTCTCTCTCTCTCTCTCTCTCTCTTCATACAGAACACATTAGAAAAGTTTCAACTAAATGTCAATGTTTTGAAGCATAATTTTGTAAGATTGGGGAGACCTATCACAGGCTTAGCAAGAACAGTAGACCCTAGGTCATCCAAGAACAATGACATTTCATACGCCACCTAGGACCTTGCTGAGGTTTTTATACTTGTCCTTTTCAAAATACCTGTCAAAATTTACTTGTCATTGGAACAATATTAAGTGGACACTTCTTTGGGAAGGAATCAGGCTGTAGGTTCCATATATTCTCATGGGTAAGACTGGCACCCTCTTGTTCTCTCTTTCTCTCTCTCTCTCTCTCTCTCTCCCCTCTTTTTTTGCAGGGAATGCCAGTGGTCTTCCTCTAAATATGAATTGCCTCAGCCTAACCATGAGGAAAACATCAAAGACAAATGAAGAAACATTCTCCAAAATATCTGACCGTACTCCTCAAAACATCAAGGTAATCATTAAAAGCAAAGAAGATTTGAGAAACTGGGATGGACCAGAGAGATCAAAGACATAGGACAACTAGCATTACCTTCATGGGATCACAAAAAATAAAATAAAAAAGAAAAGAAAGAGGTCAAGAAAAAGGAAAAACATGGGAACCTACTGAAATATGAACCCAATGTGGTCTTTACTTAGTAGTGAAATGTCCGATGTTGGCTCCTTTAGTTATAAGAAATGAACTTCAGGACGAAAGGTGTTGGTTGTAGGGTAAGTTGATCAGAAATGATAGGTAAAATGATGAAAACATCATCCAGGTAAACTGTCTTTTCTGCATCTTTTCTGGGATTCTGACACTTTCAACATTAATTTTAAAAAAGGAGAATGAAAAAAGGATCATCTCGGAATGTTACAGTGAAAAGTAATATAAGAGATGACTAACCAAACCCCATACCTCAAGCAGAAAGCAAGGGCCAGCTTAATTTGATGGCAAGGTCAAGGTCACTGAGCCAGAGTAGAACTGACATCAGTGTCTCTTCAATCCCACCTCACTGGAGCATAAAGTTAGAGCCCTTTAAATGCAAAATGACCTTTTACATTTGAGAGACTCAAACATATCTCCTACAGAGAAGGAGAGGTGGGTCTCATTGCTGATGAGGGTCTATAGCGAGAGGCAGGGCCTTCCTGGCACCTTGGATGGAGTTGTCTGAGCTTTTCACTGGCTTCAGAACCTTGTTTTTGTTTCTCTTCTCTTTGGGGGGTTGTAGGATAGAACCTTGGTTCAAAATTAGTTGGGAGCCAGACAAAAAATGAATAATGATGATGTAACTTCTATCAAAATAGCTTCATTACCATGTTGGTGTCTAACAAACCCAAATGTTCCATTCTCTCTAGCAAGAAAGGTACTAAAGGCTGCATCCTTCCACCTTTTAGGAAGAAAGAATCTGTGGCCGGGATACTTGAAAGATATTCTTATTTATACATTTGTGATCGAGCCAAATTGAGACACATATTTTCTTTAGTGCCTTCTTGAAAAAGAAGATAACAAATGATCACCAGTCTCGGGCTTCTTTTAATGTTTTGTTTTATTTTAAAAAAATTAAAATCATCCAACTTGAGAGGGCTGTAATAGTTTGTCCTAATTGTAATAAGGAAAATATTCAAAGTGCCTTGGCCATGTTATCAGGCTTCAGCATTGTGGAGGAGCATGAAATGTTTCCTTGAGAGTTTTCATCCACAGACAGTCGAGACTGGAGTGTGGTAACAGAACTTGGCAGCTGAACTTCTTCACTATGCTGAAGCACCAGGGTCCATCTCTGGCAGAGAAGGGCAGTCATCTCCAGTACCCACACTCCCAGAATGAGAACTCCAGCTGCACATACCTAATCCTTCCCCGAGAGGCTGTTTTCTGTACAATTGGCTATAAACCCATCACCCTCCTGCTGGGACCATCATAACCTGTCTTTAAGGAAGGACAGAACTGAGTAGAAATACATACATAGAGTTCAAACCATTCAAACCCAACTCCAACCCTCAGTCCTCCACAGAAGCATTTTAATTGTTTATTTCTTCCAAGAAAGAAAGAAATGGGCCAGACTCCAGACCAATCCACTGTGAATCACCCGGCCCTTATTTCCACCTGTCCCTTCTTCTGGTAGAAGAATCTAGAAGTTTCTCCCTCCACCCAGAGTTATAGAAGTCCATCTGTCTACTTGGCCAATCCAAGAACAGTTAACCTCAATGATTATTTTTCTCTCAATGGTAAAACCTTTCCCTCCACACAGCTGGAGACCTCTGACTCTTCACTTTTACTCTGTCAGCCATTTAAGACCAAAACTCCAGGCAGACGGGGTAGAGCACGTCATTTGTAAGCTCTGCTTGCCAAGGCAGGAGGTCTGAGGGCTCTGGAAGCCAGAGTGAGAGAGCCTTTTAACACTGAACAGTGCAAATTGTCCACCAGGGATGACTTGAAATGTCTCTTCAATGTACAGAGCTCGGCATCTCCAGCCTGGCTCCTACTGAGTTTCACCACTTACCAGGGACTCTACAAAATAGCCCTACGGAAGCTCTCTGGCTCCAGTCAGAGAAAGCTACAGATAAATGAGGGAAAATCCAAGGTGAGAGACAAAAGTATGAGAATTTTCTTGTAAACTGTTGAATTACTTGCCCCTAAGCAAGATCTCCCATTCTCTCTCTCTCTCTCTCTCTCTCTCTCTCTCTCTCTCTCTCTCTCACACACACACACACACACACACACACACACACACACACACACACACACACACCCCAGAGCTACCAAAGGCAAATCCACTCGTTAATGTTCAACTTTCCTATCAGGCTATTGAACAGGCCAGCAATAAAGGGCAGATCAGCTCTTTTAGGCGGACACACCACTGATAAATCAGAAACAATAAAGCTGGAGACAGGCTTGCAGGGCCCCAGCTGGTATTGCTTATATCTGTCCTAAGCAATCAAGAATCATGAAGAAACTCTCTTGTGGAATGCCTAACCACAAGACTTCACAGTGACCGCTTCAATCCCACATGCCCATGTGCTGAAGGGGTGCTGGGAGTGAATACCTTTATTCTTTTTGACAAAATCAATCAGTCTCTCTGGAATCTCCTCCTGGCCTACTTATCCCCAGCTAGTTGCCATCCTCCATTCTGCCCCATAGCCAAGGAAGAAGAAATAAAACAAAGAAGAGTTGCCATCCCCCTTTTCCTAGCCAAACCTTGGTATTCTCTGGCCCAGAAGACACCTCAAGGAGGTGGGTACAGTCTTCTTCATTTGGGTAGGTGGAAGCATTGCACACCAAAATACAGAGAAATCAAAATCATACCAAGCATACCTTAGTCTTCAAACAATGGTGTCGTGTATTTCTACCAGGCCAACTAACTGGTTTCTACCTGGAACCTCACCTACATCAAACAGAAATTTCCAGTAGAGCACAGGAGCTTACAGATAGGAAATCCGTGGTGGTAACCTACAAACTCACTTTCCCCTTCAGCCGCGACAAAGCCCTCCCTCCCATCACATCACTTCTACCCCATCTGTTCCTAGCAGAGACTCGGGCCATTTGGTCACAGGGTAGAAACACACTTGGGGCACCTCACAACCCTTGCAAATGGACTGCTTCTTCTCTGTGCTCTAATTGTGGGTCCACAATGGCATCTAATTTTCATTAATTACTGGAGCCTCTACCTATTGTCAGTCATCAAAGCCTGCCATATGGTTACCATCAGGTGCGCTCACATTCTATTACGAGGCATTCCTGGAGACCCTAAATAGATATTGCGGATTCTGCTTGTGGGTTTTTTCAGGGCCACTTCTATTTCAAAGAAGCCTTTTTGCTTAAGAGATTGCTAACGGGGTCTTTCTGTTCAACGCTGTGCTCATTTGAAAATCCGCCACTTTCCGTTGGATGCTGCCTCAGGTCTCCCCATGCTCACTGCTGCGCAATGGAAGAACCCTCTAGACCCCCACCTTTGAGGAAGAGTTTAGGGAGTGTTTTCTATTATTAGAGACAGATGAAGCATGCAGGAGGATGCCAGGAAGATTCCTGAAGGGACATATTAGCTCTCAGTCAAAACTAAATTCTAGGTGAATAAGACTAACCCAGAAGACCCCAAAGAAACTGTGCCAAGAAACTGTGACACATGTTACTTGTTGATGAAGAAATCCCTTTAAATATTCTTGTTTCTATCTTCCCCTGACCAAATGCAAGCGCTTTGTTCCTTCAGAGATTTCCTGTGGAACCCAAAAACCATGATGTAAAGTTCTCATGGAACAACCCAGTTCATTTTGACCCATAATTTCCACATTACCATGGTTTCATCATTGGGAGATCATTGTCTATATTCTGGCACTCTAAGGAAGGTACAGAGTCAGGCATCCTGGGTCATTTATGCCCTACATTAAGTCCTGAAATTAGTTTGTCTTCCATCTCATTAGGCTAATTGTCTACCTAGGGTGGTAGTGGCCTTTGGATTAATGGCCATATTTTTAGTGGTTGCTTAAAGACTGCAGATCAGATTGATGCCAATATTTATAATTTTGTAGTAATTTGACCATCAGTAGTATAAATTAATCCAATATATAATTTTATCAACTGGGATATATAGATAGGTATACCTAAATAGCTATGCTGAACTTGATATATATCCCATTTCTAGATTTAACTTGAATTCAAATTTTTCAGGACCTGAGAGTAATTGAAGGTCCAGACATAGGTATGCCCAGACATACACATTTGCACAATGACTAGGAGATCAGGCTTCTGAAGATGTGCAAATGCTGGCTTACATTCTAGTCAGTGGAAAAGAGCTCACTCTCTTACCCAAGATGGTTCTTTGCCCCAGATCATCTTCTAGTTGCCAAAGATCTTCAGAAATGTCCAGTAACTTCCATGCATAGACTAAACTCAGTTCTTTGGCCTGAGCTAAGGAGAGTCAATGGTACAAGGCTCCTGCTCTTTTCCCATGGGCATATCCTTCTTTAAGAAAGCCATTGTGACATGGCCAGCCACACTGCATTTGGTTGTACTTAAAAATTATTTATTAATTTGCAAGCAGAGAAAGAAAGAGAGAGAAGAGAGACAGACAGAAAGAACTGGGGACACCAGGGCCTCCAGCCACTGCAAATGAACTTCAGATGTATGTGCCGCTTTGTGCATCTGGCTTTATGTGTGTACTGGGGAATTGAACCCAGGTCATTAGACTTTGCAGGAAAGCCATCTCTTGAGCCCTGAGCCATCTCTCTAGCCCTGGTAGTACTTTTTGTACACCAAGTTGGGAGTGACAATGAGTGGACACACACCCCTGGCAAGAAGGCATCAAATGAACTAGATGGCTTCTCAGTTCTTGCTGCAGGGAGTTCCCACAAAGACAATGTTGGTCCAAGCTGGTCACTCTGGTCTCACAGTGACTTCATGAACAGAAAAAGACCCCATTCAGGGAAGTGCAAGGCACCAAAAAAAGGGCAGATCACTAATCCAGTCTCAAGGTCACAGTTCTACAAGCACCTGCTTGTTCTCAGATAACAGCTACTAAGAATCTCAAACAAAAAAGGGCAGGGCTGTATACTGATAAAGTCCCCTTCTCTAGCCTGTGAACAGAGGCACAACACTCTTAGGTAAGATAATCAGTGAGCCAACTCCCAGGATGCCCCCAAAGAACCAAGTTTCCTCTCAGCATGAGCCTCATTATGAGGTTCTGTGACAGTCACCTTTTAGCACACCCCCTGCCCCTCCCACACACATCACTGCCTGTGCTGAGATATATACATCCATAATGACCAGAACATTAACCCAAAGTGTCAGCGAGGTCAACTGATAGCATAAATCCCAAATAAACAGGGTGATATCTGAAGGGAATTACCACTAAATGTATATAGTACTCTAGGATGCTGCTTATTGTTCCTGTTATTCTCATGCTTATAGCTTTGAAATTCAGATTATACCTCCAAAAGCTGTCTATGAAGGTGGCAGGTAAAAATGAGAACATAGATAAGGAATCTTTATACCTCTCTATTGTGCCTACTAGGTTCTGCTTTACACGCTGGTCTTCTGAATATGTGTTATAGATGAAAATGTTCATGAGTCTTTGCTACTCCACCCATTGAAAGGAAAAAGCTAATTCCCTCCCTTTGAAACTGGCAGGGTCTGTGACTTGTGGTCACCAGTTGGATGTGACAGAAGTGACACTGGGCCAATTTTCTAGGCCCAAACCTTAAGAGATTGAAAGTTTCCTTTTCTTCTCTCACAAAGCATTTGATTCTTGACTTTATTTTTATTTAATATCTTTATTATGAGTAAGTATATATAATGGGGGAGAATATCCAGAGACATCGCTCCCCTCAGCAACAATACACAAAGGGGGGAAAAAAGAAAGAAAAACTGGCTATTTCTGGCCAGTTCATAACCCCCTACCCTATGGACAGATATAGTGTGTGCACCAAGGAAGGACCCCAGTGGATAGGAGACAGAGAGGAGAGAAATGGCGACACCTTGTCAAGAGTCTTGAGTTGTTTTTTAGAAAACTTTTGATGCCTTCTATACATATGAACAATGTACCCTGATAACTTGAGCTTGGATGTGACCCTTCATGACGCTAACCAATGTGGGCTTCTCAAAGCCAAGCCCTTGAAAGACCACAATTACCATGAAGGGGATCTTTGATAAAAGAAACTTGTAAAAAGCAGAATTTATCAAGATACTGATATTTTACTGACTCAAAGACAAGACACATCTATTCTTTTTTTAAAAATTTTTTATTTATTTACTCCTGAGAGAGAGAGAGAGAGAGAGAGAGAGAGAGAGAGAGAGAGAGAGGCAGACTGACAGAGAGAACAGGCAGACCAGGGCCTCCAGCCACTGCAAACAAACTCCAGACACTGTGCATCTGGCTTTACGTGGGCACTGGGGAATCGAACTCAGGTCTTTTTGCCCTGCAGACAAAGGCCTTAACCACTAAGCCATCTCTTCAGCCCAAGTCACATCTATTCTTAGCAACATTGCCTTTGTCATTCTTGACTTGATTTCCATATGGTTCTTGATGAACAAGACCATGCAAGAGGGGCTGCACTGAGTGACACAATCAGTGGGCAGATAGCTGGGGGCCACCCCATAGTTGGTGGTGTGGAGGAATCTTTTTGAGAAGGGAAACATGAATGTGATCTTGGAATAAGCATTAGGGAGATGTGAGGATAATAGTATCGACAGGAACATACCACCAAGAGGAGATGTGGATTTTCTTAGCTTCCCCTTTTTTTGTGTTCTTAACAATTTCAGGACTGAATAGCGGGTAAACAAGCAATGAGACAAATCTATTGATTGAATTGAATTAGAGTTGACTGACCCCTTCTCAATGCAAAAATAAGCCTAAAATTCTGACCGTAACTTCTAAACACTGGGCCAGGTCCTGCTGCTAGTCCACCAGGTAACTTATAAAATGCAACAATAGTCTTCAGTCTGCTTGGAAGTGACTTTCAACAAGGCAAATTGAGGGTGATTCATGTGTAGCCAGTAATGTAGGTTTTAGATCAAGGTGAGGAATGGGAAAGATGCTTGACCTCTTCCTTTCTGGTAAACATCTAGAACCTTCCTTTCCCAGTCCTACCTTCTCTCTCTGGATTACAGGTCCTTCTCATCTGGCCACCAGGTATTATATCTGTCCATTTAATAACTTCAGTTTCACAACTTAATTCTCAATACATTCTGTGTCTATGTTATGTGCATATGCCAACATACGTGTGCTAGGAATTAATCCCAAATCCTCAAACATGCTAAACATGTGTTCTACCACTGAGCTACTGTCCCAACCCATCACATCTATTTAAACCTCTTCTTCCTTTTCCCACCAGGTCTGTTCTGGAGCTAAGTTTCAACATCACAGAGTAGAAGCAAGAAGGTCTCACTCTCCCATAGCCCTCAAGGATAGAGAGGAGGACTTCCTCGCACCCCTTCCCCAATAGCCATCTCTGTTCCCCTGGTCCTTTCATGGGTTTGTGGCTGGTTCTCAGCACTTACACCAGCCAGAAAGACAGCTGAAGTTGTAACTGTCCATGATTGCATCTTGTCCTTAAGCTTGAGTCTCACAACTCTACTACCACAGGAAAAGAAAAGCACAGCAACCATTCTTTAACACTTGCATCATCTACAGAAACTTGGAAATTTTATCTACAGAGCTCCTTAGCTTTAAAAGTTTATTAACCACTTCTCTAAACCATAAAACCCTCTTGTTACTTCCAGTTTGAGTTGTTTTCTGTCATACTTCCTCATGCCTTCCAGAAAGGTCTTTCCTGACTTATCTCTGGCCCTCACACATGCCCCACGCTGGTGCTCAGGAAGAACCCATGGTTTGCTGTTGTTCTCACCATCCGGGTTCTACCCTAACTACTTGCTGAGTGAATCTCAGCAGGGTCTTACTAACAACATATTGGAAATGCAGCTTTCCTGGCCCACATGGACAGGTTTTTGGTCTATTTTTGTCTTTTCCCTGCTCTGTTTAAATATGGTGTCTGTGCCTGAGTTTCGTGTTCCGGAGGCACACGGTCCAGAGACAAGAAGCCAGAGCTGCTTTTCTGCCTTGGCGCTTAGGAAAGAGCAAATGGGGCTGCCACCTGCCCGGTCTGGGGATGGTTCCAGAATGGCTCAGGTTATTCACAGCACAGATCCACCCGGGGGTAAAAATACCATCCCAGAAGGACTCTCCTTCTAGCCATAAAAATACCTATGTGAGTATAGAGACATACTCAGAAATGACACAAGGTTTGGGAGAAATCTCCTTGGAAAATCACTAAAGCTATTAGTATTTGGCCTTACAGAAGAGATCAAAAGAGAACAGAAGATTCAAAGAGAAAAGAATGAGGGCAGCTCAGATGGGTGGAGACAAGATACAAGACAAATGTAGTTTCAACTGTCAGAAGACCTTCCAGACCTGAAGACATCAGGAGACCTTTGCAAGGGCGTCTGCTTGGAAGATGGGAAGACATGATCACTCTCCTTTTAGGAAAGATCAAAAGCAGGTCCCATCCAAAGCAGACACATCAGCCTGGGGGCATCTAGTACCAATTTTAGAGAAGGGCTGGCTTCTCCTTAGAAGAGTTCAAGCTCCTTGTAAGCTTTATCTTTCCATGAAAAGCTCAGTTACACAATCAATGAGAAATGAAGGGATAGACTCATCACCTGCATTTGAAGACTCAGTCCTTGAGAGCTTCTTGGATTCCTTCCCTGGATCAGTTCTCAGCAGTCCCTGTCATCTTAAGCCTTACCTCTGGAGTTCAAACCCTCTCTTCACCATTCAACAGCAGCCTTAGGGTTCCATCTCACTTCCCACTGGTCTTATCCTAGATCTGGTATGCTGGAAGAAGACGCGTCTCCACATATTAATTTTAGAAGTGTATATTCCCAAGAATGCATTACAATAATAGTATACCTTTGACTTGAATTTACCTTCAGGATCAGGTGCACCCAGAGAATCTGTCCTTGGAGTTGAGAGAAAGTTTTCAGTTATATAACTGTGCTGCTAATTCACTCTTTTGGGGTGTATCTCTTTCAGATGTTGTTGATCCATATCTGTTATCAGCAATATTTCTTTCCCAGCCCTTAAAAACATTATAAATCTCTATGTAAACCCAGAGGTAGAAAAAGTAACCCAAATATCAAAGTGCTGCAATCTAAAAACAAATGGCTACAACATAGGATAGGCCAATGAGACAGAAACCAAGGATTTTCGACACAAGGACCTCTAAGCTCGCAACATTAAAGCAGCCTTTTTACTCACCCACCACGACTCAGGGAACTGAGCGGAAGAGGGGGCGGAAAGATTGTGAGAGCTGTGGTGGGGGAGACGGTCCAGAGGCGTAGCACCCATCAGTAACAACTGACTTGGGCCAGGAAGACCAGGATGAGTACTAAGATATACAGGATCCCTTGCCACAAGGACTAATACAGACAGCCCACGAAGGAGGATATACAACTGATCAGGGATGGGGAGGGGGGGGAATTGGGGAAGTCGGGATAACAACACATGGTTT
>PVHP010052556.1:0-11057 GCA_004024765.1 Zapus hudsonius
CTGCTTAGTTCCATGATCCATGGTGGGTGAGTATTAAGGTTGCTTTATTGTTGAGGTTTTAGGGGCCTCTGTACTTCTGCTTTAGGTTGTGTTGAAAATCGTTGGTGTCTGTTTGGCTGTCTGGCTTATCCTGGGTTGACTGATTATCTGTGGTTATGGGCCTCTTGCTTATCCCACCACTCTCTGTGGGGTTCCATGTGGATCATCCATGGTAGGTCTGGTGTGGCTCATCTCTTGCCAGGATGTCAGCTATTGGCCTGTGGTTCGTTGGTAGGGTTGGATGGGCCACAACTCTCTCACTGCCTACTGAAAAATACAAACAGAATCTCCATCTGAGAGTGAGATCAATATAGGTTAACTGAGATACCCATTTCTAAATTGGCTAGATTCTATTGTGAGTAGCTTCTTTGTAAATCACTTGTAAAGTGGAATTGTCTCTTGGGGCCCAAGATTTTGGTTCCAAATGTATTTCATCCTGAGTCCCAAATTCCAGTTAAGGGCTCCCCTTCACTGAGTGAATTACTTGGCCAAATTAAAAGCTGTTGATTGCCTCCCCCAGGCTTTTGCGCCTCCATTGCACAAGTATTCATTTCTTGGTTCGTTGTTCTTTCCCAGTAGGAAGTGTGTTCAGCCTACTCATGGTGGCGCACTGTACTTCCTATTGGTGGTCTCTGTTTACTCCAACTCTCTTTGACCAGCTTCCCCTGGCAGCTTAGGCAGTACCTTCCAGCACTGCACTAAATACCATCTGGGGGCTGGTTACCATTCTGGACCTCGCAGGGTCTCTTGGTGCAGATAGATGGCTTTCTGTGGTTTCTTCAGCAACAGGATCCTACCTCAGAATTCCCTATTTCTACTAGGCAACGACTACCCAGCACCTAGTGTTCACTTGCTGTTACCAGCTCATGAGTCCTCCCCCTTGCTCATATAGTGTGGTGTGACTCCACTGGACTGCAGGTGAGAAATTGCAATTGAAACCTCAATATTAATATTTAGTTTGGGGTGATATCTCTAGTATTGAAGCAAGGCTGTGTTAATCATCTTTCTATCACTATGACAGAATAACTGAGGTGATATAGAAAGGAAAAGGTTACTTGGGCTGATGATTTCCTAAGTTTTAGTCTGTATCATTTGGCTCTGTTGCCTTTGAATATATGGTGAGGCAGAACATCATGATGGGAACAGATGGTAAAACAAAGCTGCTCATCTCAGGTCAGCCAATATCCAGAGAGAGAAGGAGCTAGCAGTCCAATATCCCTTTCAATGGCATGCCCCCAGGGATCTGATATCCTTCCACTAGCCCCACCTCCAAAGATTCTACCATCTCCCATTAGTATCATGAGCTATGGCCACGCCTTCGACACAGGGTCCTTTAGGGGCCAATGAAGATCTAAACAATATCTCCCTGTGAACTCACTATCTATTGCTACAGAATAAATTGTTCCAACATTTAGTTGCTTAACCATCATAAATTACAGATAATTGTTTCTTTGGTCCAGTAACTCAGACAGTACACAGAGGGATAACTGGTTCTTTGTTGTTGGGTTTTTGTTTTTGCAAACAGAGAATAGAGGCAGGAATAGAGACAGAGAGAATGGGCACACAAAGGTCCCTAGCCATTGCAAACAAACTTCAGAAGCAATGTGCCACTTTGTGTATCTGTCTTTACGTTGGTACTGGGGAGGTGAACCTGGGTCATTAGGCTTTGGAGGCAAGTGCCTTAACCACTGAGCAATCTCCCCAGCCCCCAGGCGCTTAGTTTTTTATGTCTAAGGCTTCATTGGAAGACTATAAAGCTAGATATGGGAAGCCTCTAAAGGCTTGACTGGGGCTAAGTTGGTGCTGACTGTTGGAGGGAGGCCCCATTCCTCTCTCTGTTGGTCTTTCCACAGGACTCCTTGAGCATCCTTATAACATGGTGGCTAAGATAATTATAAGATAATTTTAAGATAATTAAAATTTTAAGATAATCAAAAAGGTTAAGTTGACCACAAACCTAACCATCTCAGGGTCTATCCTCATGGCTTCATCTAAACTTTCTTTTCTCCCAAAGGCCCTACCCTAAGTACTATCACATGGGCGTTAGGGGGTGTAATAGGGGAGGACACAAATGTTTGAGTTTCACTTAAACTGGAGAAACCAGCAAAGGATGGACTACTGTATTTAACACCACTTCCCTTAAGCTTTCATTGGAGGAACACTCATCTCTATGAGCTTCCTAATATGACTTGCTTTCAGGATACAGGGGACAGACTGGACTTAGACTCAGCAATGTGTCTAGTTATCCCCTTGGTTTAAGGAGAAAATGAGATAGACTCAGCAATGTTGCTAGTTAAACCATTGGTTTAAGGAGAAAATGAGATATTTGGGCAAAACTGAACTCAAAATGCATCCTGGAGCTAATTATGGAGAAGCCAGACCAAGCCTTGTGACTCTAATCTGAGTTATAGACACTCTTGGGAGATTAAATGGCCAGTGTGTTCTACCATAGAAATTTCATGGGGATGAGTTATTGAGACTCTAGTTTACTGATATAGAAGTTAGTGCAAGAATCCATCCCACTGATTGTAAGGAAGGCATGGGACCATGATGTCAAGTGTATTTAAAGCATTGTCTGGGGCTGAGGCTTGCTTACAGAGCTGTAGATCTACACCCCCTCTTATACAGGCTTGCCCCTCTAAGTACCCTCTGCAGGCCCACTTCCCCTGGTTTACTCTAGCTCCCTTGCCCTTCACTGCAGCCTCATCTTCTCACAACTTTGCACACCTTTTTCCAGCTGTTGAGCAGAGGCTCTAATTCACTCATGTTAGTACACAAGTGAGTCCTTACTACTATCTCAGTTCCTTCCTCCCTCCCTCCTTGCCTTCTTGGGAATGAATGACTTTGGTTTGTTTGTTTTAAACTTTTGCTGGAGTCAAAGTCTCCTTTTGACTACCCAATGAGTATAAGTCAGGAAGAGCAATTCAAAGATGGGGAGCTAGGCAGGCAGTTACAGGGCAGGAGGTGGAGGAGAGATCCTGAAAAAGCAAAGATGTCTTGGAAATAGTAGAAGTTTGAGGCAACCCAGGCCTCAGAGGCTCTCACCACTTCCCACCTTGATCTCTGCCTCTGCTCAGGGCCAATCCTATGGGAATCTATTCGTACATGTGGTCCTTGCATAGAACACCAAGTGATACAACAGACTTCATCATGGGGACAGCGAGAAAACCATTACCAGCTCTCTCAGTAGGAGGCAGGACACAGTAGGAGCCAAGGAATATGAAGTAATCTGTTTACAGGAGCCTCCAATTTCAAAGTAAGAGGTGGCAGCAGAGATGGGGTGCTGTAGGTGATCTTTGCATGTACACCAGTCAGAGGATAATTTTTCACCCTTGCCTATGTGGATTTTTGGCGCTTAATCATTTTTTGACTGTGGAGGTCTCCCCCAAAGTTAGAATAATCAATAATGCCTACCAATATTGCTGAATATCCCCTGAGCAGGAGCAGAGACACTTCCAGTTGAGAAGCACAGAGCTAGATTCTAGGAGTAAGAACCCAGAGCACTGGTGTTCCAACAACAAACAGTGAGTACTCACCATTTGCTAAGCCTTGTGCTAGAATCTGGGGTATAAGAGAGAAAGACTTGTGAATACTCAACAGAAATATCATTCGGTGCTCTCACATAACCAAGGGTTGGTAAGAGGCACTCTATTCAGACTCTTGTCCCCAAAGCCCTTGGTCCCTGTTTCTGGAACAGAGCACTGTGAGACCCTCTTCTTTCCCATCCATTTATTGATCAATCTAGAATCCATTTCTTTATTGGTTTTATACCCATCTCTGTATTTCCTTCACCCAAGAAGATCTCAGCCATACTCTGTGTGTGCTGTGTGGGATTGGGGGGTGTGATGGTTAAATTTGTCAACTTGACCAATGGAATAATCCATAGTAATCTTGGGTGGGTCTCTGAGCTTGCCTGCAGGAAGGGTTGACAAAATCCTTTGGAGATTTTGAAGAAGGGAGGAGTTCCCTTCTCCAGAGTGAGCCCTTTCCCCCAGTGGGTGGGCCTTCCAGAAGGGGACTAAATATAAGGAAGCTTGAGGGGAAGGAAACCCTCTTCCTTCCTCCTTTTGGCTGCTGGTGCTTGTTCGTGACTTACACTCGCATCCTGCTCTCCTACCCTTCATGGACATTGGAACCCAGTTTCCTTGGCCTCACATTGTGGACTGAAGAGCAGCTGCTCCCCAGGGGTCATCAGGCCTTCTGGGCTGGATTGGGACTGCTGTGGCATCCAGCCAAGTGGACTGAACAGCTACTGGTTTCTTCACCTGTGGGCCTACAAACTGCTATTGGTGGACTGTCGTAACCTACCCCAATAAATTCCCTTTTATTTTACTCCATTCTATCAACTCTGTTTCCTCTAGAGAACCCTGACTAATACAGGGGGCTACAGCACTGTTTATGGACTTTTCAGCCTTAGCTGTACTTTGGTATAACCTGAGAAAATCTCAAGTGCTAACACTGTCACTCAGGGTTTCTGATTTCAGGTGTGGGAGCAGTATGCCTGAGATTTTTCTGAATGGCTCTCACCCAAGGACCCTTCCCTCCTGGACTTCAGATTTGCTTGCAGACCTTGATCTCACATCTCTGGCACTAAAAATGAAGAAAAAAAAAGTAACGGGCCTCTGGGAGATGGCTCAATGGGTAAAGTGCAAGGTGGCAAGCACGAGGGCCAGGTGTGGTGGAGACAGGAGGATCACTGGAGCTCACTGGTCAGCCGTCGGCCAGTGACAGACTCTATCTCAAAGGCATTGTACAGCATTCTGGAGGATGACACCTAAGCTTATTCTCTGGCTTCCACATCCACATGTATGATCATACATACATGAACACACAAGGTTTTTTTTTTTAAATGTGACTTTTGGGTTGGGCATGGAGACATACATACCTATAATTCCAGCACTCAGGAGATGGAGACAAGAAGATTGTGAGTTCAAGGCCAACCTGGGCTATATAATGAGGCCACAACTTTAAAAACTAAGTAAACATGACCTTAAGTTATTTGTTGTGGTCAATGCAGCAGAAGCAATGGCTTACCTACAACTAGCAACAAGTCACTATGAGGTTTTTTTGTTGTTATCTCCCGAGCAGATTTGAACACATAGCCAGGGTGAGAAGCATCGCTCAAGAAAGGCTCAAGGCATGGGTTCTCCAAGAGGAGCTCCCAGCCTGACAGCTAGTCTCTTCCCTGTATTTTGTAGACATGCAAATCCTTGGGCCTCCCCTCAGATCTGAATCCCACTCTGCAGGTGGAAGCTGGAGATTTGTTTGACAGAGATTTCTAGGTGACTCTGATGCATACTCGAGTTTTGCAATCATTTGCTAGAGGAGCTGATCTGAGCTCTGGCCAATGAGTACAGTTCTGTGCCCCTGCCCTGAGCACAAGTCTGGCTGTGTCCAGTTCACACTACCAACACATTAACCAGGAGCCTGCCAATGAGATGTACCTCACTACTGCCTCAGCTCCTCCCTCTCCTTCTCCTTCTCCTTCTCCCTCTCTCTCTCTCTCTCTCTCTCTCTCTCTCTCTCTCTCTCTCTCTCTCTCTCTCTTTCATTCCTCTTGGCTTTCTAGGCAGCACACAGCTCTAGAGGAACCCTGGACTCCATCAGCACCCAGACACTCTAGCCTAATCAGGGAGCTGAATCTGTTTCTCTTGGCTTCTAGCCAAGGCCCAAGACCCACCCCCCAAAAATTTTTCTCCTAGCTCTGCCCCCTTGGGTATTGCTGAAGCTGGGAAAACTACAGCCTTTCTATACCTGGGGTGCTTCTGGCCTTACACTAGGGCATCTAGATTCAATCTCCCAGATAACCAAGAACCAGCCATCTCCCCTACCCACAGCTGGCATCATGCCTAGGCAGGATCAAATCAAAACTCAGGCTGACCTGCTCCTCCTTCATCCCCCCTTCCTTTCCTTCTTCCTGAATTAACAAACTGGATCCCTTTTCATTTTTCATGGAGGGAACACTTTCAAGCTACCTAGAAAATACATGTTTAAAAGGAGGTCACAGTATTAAGTAGCTAGTTACCATTCAGCAGGCTTGAAAGTCCTTGAGGGTGGACCCCTCCCTCATCAACAGCAGCTTGTGAAACCAGGAACCGGTTATTGGACAGAAGAATGAGATCTGTGGCTGAGGAGATGGTTTGGTCAGTAAAATGCTGAGTTCAGGTCATCACATAAAAAGCCAGACATGGTAGCACGTGACTCTATAATCCCAGAACTGAAGAGGCAGAGACAGGGGCATCCCCAGGATTTGCTGGATGACTTGTCTAGCTATATCAGTGAGATTTGTGTTCAGTGAAAGACTGTCTAAAAAAATTAGGTTGACTCAATAAAAGGTTTTTAAAATTAAACATAACAAAAATAAGTTTTAAAAAATAAGGTTGAGAGCAATTGAGGAAGACACACTGTGTCAGCTCTGGCTTCTACACAAATGTACACACAGGTACACATGCACTCCCACACACAGGTATGCCCACACATATATGAACATGCATACACACACATGCACACAACACACACACATGCACACACACATACATTACACAAGAAAGAGCAAAAACCAAAGACAATGGGATCAGAGCTGTATCTCTGGCCCTGGGTGATGATATAACAATCTGGTCTGCCAGGATTATTGTAAAATTACTATCTAACAGGAGGCTTACTGGTAAAGAACAAAGATATACCATTGTCTCCTCCCTTAAGAGTTAATGCAAATGGGTCTGTCAATCACCAGGTCAGGAAAATGTCTCTCAGGAAATCTGTCTGTTCTTAGAGACTTTAGAAGACAGTATAAAATCTACCTAAAAGTATTTCCTTTCACAGTAATCCCTTTGGCCATTGTCTGCTGTCACCTCTTGAGAGTATCTCATTTTATTCCATAATAAGCTCGGCCTGTCTTCTTCACTACGTGTTGTGTGTCTGGTCTGACTTCATTTAACAGATATCACAAGGACAAGGAAGCAGAGAGGAGTTCAGTGTGAGATTCCGGTAACAAAAGACAAGGAAGGAAAAGACAAAGATGCAGCAAGAGAAAAACCAGGTAAAATGAACTGGAGAAGAGGTCAAGACCAGAAGGAAAAGGGGGCAACAGAGATACACAGAAGCCAGTTTCCAAGGTGCAAAGGGATGGATGAGTGGAGGGAATAAGGCATGGGTTGCATTTGAACTTGGATGGCACAAAAGAATGCATTAATACATAGAGAGCACGACAGAAGTTATTGACTACAGGATTTCTCCACTAGTCCTAAAAGGAGAATGAGGTAAAAAGATAGTGGAGGGGTGGGGTTGTGTCTTGGTGGTAGAACACTAGTCTAGTTTCAGGACATCCTAGGTTCAATCCTCACTACCAAAAGAATCAAGGGAGGAAGAGGAGAGGAAAGGAGAAGAGAGGAGAGAAGACAAGAGGAGAAAAGGAGAAAAGGAAAGACAGAATTTAGACTTCTATTCTCATGTGGACATATTCATGTTCCCATGGGTCCCGGGCATGGGAATTTGCCTTTGAGAACTATTTCTAGAATATCTGTCTGGCTTAACATAAAGAAAAAAAGATGAAAGTCTTAAGAGGGGATCCTGTATGAATTTCAATGAAGACCATTGTACCAGCTGTCCAGAGTCTTGCTGTTGACAATAGGACTTAACTCCAGTCTAAACATAAAATGAATTTATTAAGAAATAAGAGGCATGCACAGAATTTCTAAGAAGCTACATCAGACATGGGGGTGATAAGGTTAAGAATGGTGCCAAAACATCACAAAACAGCTCCATCAGGTGGATGACAAATCTGGAAATGACACAAGTATTTGACCTTGAATGAAAATGTAGGGTTTGCTTAGATACAGGGAAAAGGAGTCAAGGGAGAATGTTGGGATATGTTGCTCTTCATATCCCTGCTCCTCTCCTGCGTTAGCCCAACTGCAGGTTTGGGGCAATTTTCCCCTCTGTCTGCTAATGTCTAGAGATGTGTTTGACTGCTGCTGGATTCTACTGGGTCGGCCAGTCACGTAGCTGAACAGCCTACAAGATAGGACAGTGTCTCACAATGAAGCAGTTATCTTGATGAAAACACAGTGCTGTGGCTGAAAACGCCTGCCCATGAAGTCATGAAGCCTGTGATCTCTTTTAACTGAGTCACTGACCACCCACAATAAGGACTGTAACCAGCCTGGCAGGAATCATGATGGGGGAATGGAAAGGGCTGGGGCCCTGGTGTAGGCCAAAGGAGGAGCTTGTTTCCTGGAAAGACACTGCACATAGTGCTGATAACTTATCAGACCACCTTGCAGGAGAGACAGGAGCCAGACATAATCATTATGGGTAGGACCACATCTTGCCCAAGACTGCTCAGCTATGCATACCTTTTGCCCTCTAAACCTAATCCTGTCAGAACCCTAAAGATGGACTTTGGGGAGTCACCGAACCCCTTTATTTATTCTTCCTACTGTGACCACAATAAATGCATCTCCTTTCTCTCCATTGTACCATTACTTGTCTCTTTAATTGGCTTATTGAGGACGGTTGGCCAGGCTGTGCTTGTAAGGGCAGCCAGGGCCTAGGCTCTGATCCCAGCAACTCCTGTAACAGTAGCACATTGTCTAGCATCTTTCACAATGACCTTGAACACGTTACTAAGCTTTAGTCATTGGGATATGAACAGCAATAAAGTGTGTATTTCCAAGGACAGGGCCAGCCCTTCACCAGCTCAGCCTGCACAAATACCATAGATGGGACCTTAAACTGAAGACACTAACTTTTCACAGCTCTGAGGGTTAGAAGTCCAAGATCAAAGTGTGGGAAAATACAAGATAGGAGGATAGCTGGCTTCCTTATTCACAGATGACTGTCTCTAACAAGAGGTACTTACAAAGTGTTTTTGCTAAAAAAACAATTTAAAAAGCATTAACTCCCAGGAGATAACTAAAAGCAGGAAGGAAGTTTGGCATCTCTGCTTTCATTTTGTGTATGTCTCCTTGACTTTGAATCAGATTCCCTAAGAACTTTGCATAGACATGCTGTGGTGGTTTGAATGGAAAATGTGTTTGAACACCTGGTACCCAGCTGGTGTTGTTTGGGAAGGTTGTGGAACTTTTAGAAGCTGGAGCTTTGCAGGAGGAAGCTGGTCACTGGGGATGGGCCTTGTGGTTTTACAGCCTTACCCCGTTTCCTGTTTGCCCTCTACTTCCTAACTGTGGATGCCATGTGACCTGCTGACTTCCTGCTCCTGGCACCAGGCAGTCCATGCCATAAAGAAAGTACCACTTCATCCCTTAAGCTGCTGCTTGTCAGGTATTTGAGCACAGCAATGAGACAAATCATTAATACATGTTAATTATTAATATTTGTCAACCTCTACCAGCCCATCCACCTCCAAATTAGTCATTGTTCTAAACCTCAAGTCACCTTGGATGTTAAGAATAGCAAAATCCTGGCAGAACAGTCCGTCTCAGATGAGAGAGAGAGCAATTATCTCTGATGGCAAGGCTCTAGCGTGGGGCCAAAATGATCGTCTTGTAAGATCTTCCCCTCCAGCAATGATGGGAATAGCAGTTCTTAAGATCACCTTGTAGAACCAGACCTGAGACAATGATCAACCAAACCCCATCTTGACCAGTACTGCTTAATTACTCATTCCTTTTCCCCAATGCAATTCCTCCTCCATTTAAACCTGAATTTCATGTTAGTGCCCCAAAGACCAACTTGGGATCACTGGGCCCCTTTATCTGTTCCTCTCCCCATCACAGCCACATTGAGGCAAGCATGAGAACCTGAGGTTGTATTTCCAGCTCCCATGTAAAAGCCAGGTATAGATTCACCCACCTGTAATCCCAGCTCTAGGGAGGCAGAGAAAAGATTCCTGAAACTAGCCAAATTGGTGAGCTCTAGGTTCTGTGAGATACCCTGTCTCAAATAAGGTAGAGAGCAACTGGGAAAGACATTGGATATCAATTTCTGACTCCACAAACATGTACACATGCACCCGCACATGTACACATGCCCACACACATGCAAACATGTATACACACATGCAAAAATAAATAAGGTAGAAAGCATTTGAGAGACACCTGACATTAACCTCTGCCATTCACACACATGTGCACACACCACACACACACACACACACACACACACACACACACACACACACAAGAACTATATTTTCAAATAACAATTCGACAAGAGAGCAAAAACTATTTTCTTTGTAAATTAATAGACATTTATCACTACGGTCTAAAAGGACAATGTAGCTTTGGCAAGCCCCGAGAAAAAGGAGATGGTAAATTAAAGGCACCAAATTAGATAGAACTAAAAGGTATCACTTTCTACTCGGCTCATAAGTGTAACGTGTGAATGTGAACTCAATCGCTGTAAAAAACAGAAAATATCTTCACAGGACAAGAGATTGGCAGGAGAATGGAGTAAGTATGAGATGGCACATCATAGTCTCGGGTTGTCAGATAGCTGACCAGAGCTCTCAAGCAGAATTATCAGTCATCCATGGGGCACAGAGAGAACATTCTACTCCTCCTTTCCTCTTCCACGCATCCCCATCTTTGTACCCTACATGGTGTGTGGGGGGGTATTAAAGTGCTCGTGACACTGTTCTTTCTCGGATAGACTAAATGCTTTTTTGGAAGAACTGTCTTACTGAGATCATTTGTCATAATTTTCACTGGAAGAAAAGATCATGCCCTCCCTGGGAAAACACGTCCTTATAGGAGTGTAAATGAAATTTGGATGTCAGAATTATTAGCTGTTCACAGTAAAACTTAATGTACGAACTCAGAGCTGAAATGACTCCGATTATCTCTCACAGTCTCAGGTAGATTTTTTTTCCCCTCAAACATGATTTGCTTCTATTGTAACAGATGGAGAAGTCAGTTTATATATAATAGATAAATGATAAAAAAAAATCAGCTTGATTTTAAACGGTGCTTCACAAAGTGGCACATGCATTTGGAATTCATTTGCAGTGGCAAGAGGCCCTGGGATACCTATTCTCTCTCTCTCTCTCTCTCTCTCTC
>PVHP010052557.1:0-11048 GCA_004024765.1 Zapus hudsonius
TCTAAAGTCACTAACCCATGCACAGAATTAGAAGGAAATGGTTTTGGAGCAGGCCCTCACCTGGGCTCAAGTGAAGACACACCCACACACCTTTGCACACATTTGTTCATTTCTTTGTTAATTCACACGGAAGAGTGATGCAAGCTGAGATCTAGAATAGAGCCCTGTGTCAAACCGTGTGGATCACACAGTGTGCTTATGAGTAAGTGTGGCTGAGAGTATTTTTGTCCTGGGTTCTCTTGCTGTGTGACCTTGGGCAAGAGTCTTAGTTCGGCCTTGGGTCTTTACATCTGTGAAGAAAAGACAATAAAAGTGCCTGACTCTTGGGGTCGTCCTGAGGATGAAATGATCGATACAAACCCTGACCCCAGAAACACTCAGAAGTTAGCTCTCATGGCCAAATATCTGTTCCAAATCAGAGACCTGTCACTTCCTTCAAAGTCACACAGCTGGCACTTGTCACTAACTCAAGCCCATCTCTCTTGACCCTCAACCTGCACTATGCACCCAGTACCCATTTCATCAGGTGAGTTCTTGCCAGGAAAACATTTGGCACAAGAACTTGGATTGTTCAGGGCACATGAACATTGAGCTAGCTTCCTATTAATTTTTATCAAATACAGCTTAGAAGCTAGAGAAGCCAGCATTCACCATCCCTTAGCACATTATGGCCTATAAATGTGGAAATTGTTATTGATGGAACGGGTCTCAAGGACAGAGAGGGCAAGGCTGAAATCCAGGCTCTTGCAGAGAAGAGAAACAATAGGTTTGTATTTTCAGATAAGCAGTAGCAGCCAAAATCAGTTGTGCTTGTAATGTAGGCAGGTGTGATTTCTCCTGACCTCTGGGAAGCTTTAATATACATACATACATATATAAATATATATATATATATATCATATTTTATATATATAAATATATCATATATTTACATATATGTATATATCAGGCAAGAGAAATAACTGGATATTTGCCACTCTGAAGAACTCCAGTGGAGGGTCCTAACGGATAACAATGTAAGCATTTTCTTTCTACCACACTAAAATCCGGGCTTCCAAGTGACCTGCTTGTAAAATCCACCTCAATTTTCAAAAGCAGACAAATAGGAAACCCTGTTGTCTTAGGCATTCCAACATCACAGGCTGTACGCAGTTGGTGTAAGTGCTCTCTCCAGAACTGCTCAGCACTACTGTTTAAGACATTTACACAACTCGCATCTCCACGCGGCAGCGAAATGACATAAGCAAGAAAACGGAGTTGATTTTCACATTTTTATCTGATGATAAAGCTAGTTTGATTGAAAGATCAGAGAAACATTTGTGGTTTGCAGGGTTAACTATGTCCTATGTTTAGAGGTCATCCAAGAAATGAAAGTGTGTTTGGCTGTGACTATTTAACATAATAGTAGAAAAGTCCCCCAGCCACCTCCGAAGACTTCTGCAAGGAAATTGATTTTGTGATAGGAGGTACTGAAGGGTATCTGTGACATCAGGGCAGCTCCAATGTCTGTATAGTCCCAGCAGTAAACAAGAATTAAGCTGTCCCTTGCCTTGGTTCTGTTACCCAGATGCCTTTGCGAGGAGATAGTCTGAACTGTGGCCTCTCTCATCAACTATCTCCTGCCTCCTCATAAATAAAGGCTGACCTATATTTTCATCATATTGTATGGTTATGATTAGATTAGCTTTTCTCTTTTTAGGTTATAGATTATTTTTATTAAGCAGAAAATTTATATGGACATATCATGTGCTGGCCCTATTTCTCTCCTCCCCATCCCCATTCCACTGAGGGCCCTCCTCAGTGGGGTTACTGGTATTCACCATGGGGTTCTGGGTTATATGAGCTGTGAGATCAGAGGTCAGTCATTGTGTGTGGGGTGGGCGGGCTAATCTTAAAGGAGAAGGAAGTCTTAAAATGACTTTATTTCAAAAATTCTAATAGGTTTCAAACTTATTTAAATAGAGCAAATGTGATGACTGATTGCAATTTTTCCCTCTTTTCCATGAATTAATTCTATCTCGCCTCATAATTTTTCTACTCATTAATTCTGATTAGCTTTTCAGAAATTTGTCTGTTCCTGTCCTAAGTAAATAAACCTGCTTAGCTCCTGACACTGAGGATAGGTTAGCCTGGTATTTCTTTTTCCCTCACTCACTGACTAATGAGGTCTTCTCATATTGATTGACTGTATCTCTCTCCCCCTTTCCATACACACAGACACACACTCACATACCACATGTTCTCCACATTCTGTATACTTGTCCTATGTAGGGATTTGATAGAACCCTCACATTGGAGTTGACCACCTGACCAAAAAAAAAAAAAAAAAAACCTGAAAATGACACCAACAATCACAACAAAACTGATTTTTTAAAAATATATTGTTATTTATTTGTGAGAAAGAGAGAGAAAAAGGACAGAAAGGGAATGGGTACTCCAGGGCCTTTTGCTGCTGCAAACTCCAGATGCATGTGCCATTTTGTGCATCTGGCTTTACAAGGGCCCTGGGGAATTGAGCCTGGGCCATCAGGCTTTGCAAGCAAGTTCCTGTAATTGCTGAGCCATCTCCCCAGCCCCAGACTGTTTTGAATTTAAAAGATTTAAAAGATGAGTACAGGAAAATGACAAGATCCCAAGTACTGGAAGTGAGGGTTGCAGAGGTTAACTGAAATAAAACTATGCTTGTTGGCTTCCTGCTCTCTGACACTATGGGCTTTGTTCTAACCACCAGTCCCTTGATCTGAATTCAGTCCTGAGGAAGAGACACCCATCTGTCCCCATACTTGTGTTTTGCCTTCCATCAGGTGAGCTTTTCCTGAGAGATGACCACTATGCTTCCCAGCCCTACTTCCTAGGGAATGCAGCCATGTGTCTGAGTTCTACCTAAAAGAACATAGGTGTTGTAATCAACCTTCTCCTTACTGTCACAAAGAACTCAACCAAAAGTAGCTTGTGAAAGAAAAGGATTTATTTCATCTTATAGACTCGAGGGGAAGCTCCATGATGGCAGGGAAAACGATAGCATGAGCAGAGGCTGGACATCACCTCCTGGCCAACATCAGGTGGACACCAGCAGCAGGAGAGTGTGCCCAGCACTGGCAAGGGGAAGCTGGCTAGAACCCCATAAGTCCACCCCCAACGACACACCTCCAACAAGGTTCCGATTCCCAAACTGCCCTCAGCTGGGGATCAGCACTCAGAACATGAGTCTATGGGGACACTTGGGTCAGACCACAATAATAGTAATGTGCCACCCAGCTGGGTGTGGTGGCATGTGCCTGTCTGTAACCCCAGCATTCAGGAGGGTGTGCAGGAAGATTGATTTTGGCAGGTTGTAGACCTTTTAGAAGTTGGATCTCTCGCTGGAGGAATTAGTCATTGAAGGAATGCTTTGAGGTTTTATAGCCTGGTTTCAATTCTACTTTTTCGTCCTCCCCAAGCTTGCTAACTCTGGATTCAAAGTAGCCGCTTCCTATTCCTGCCTCCATGACTTCTCCCCTGAGATGCACTCTATCCCCTAGTACTGTCAGCTGAAATCGACCCATCCTCCTTTAAGAGGCTTTTGTCCTGTCATTACAGCACTAGGAAAAGTAATACAGAGTGGGGGCTGGAGAGATGGCTCAGAGATTAAGGCGTTAGCCTGCAAAGCCTAACGACCCCAGTTCGATTCCCCAGTGCCCACGTGAAGCCAGATGCATGCATTTGGAGTTAGTCTGCAGTGGCAGGAGGCCCTGGCACACCCATTCTCTTTCTCATCTATATTTCTTTGCTTGCAAATAAATAAAATAATTTTTAATGTAATAGAGAGGGTGAAGGTGGTTACACTTGGAGAACAAAGAACTGGGCTCCTGGAGTCTATTCAGCTGAGGCTTTTATTGATGTGATCATAGAAGTTACATTCTGCCCGGGTGATAGGAACTTTCAGCATGACCATCTAAGAGAAATAATTAACTTCATGATTTAACTTTGTGGTCCACTAATGGCTGTTTTGTGTGGCCTGAAAGTGTCTGAGATAAGAGCTAACTAGCCACATTTATTAGTCACCATTAGTTTACCCTATAGCTTTTGTCCCCTTTGGGCCAGGAAGGAACAGCTGATTGTATTTACTGTCAGGTTTTAGCTTTTTTAAAAATTTATTTGCAAGCAGAGATAGAGAGATAGAACTCATGGGCGGGCTAGGGCCTCCAGCCCCTGCAAAGGAACTCCAGATGCATGCACTACTGTGCATCTGGCTTTATGTGGGTACCTGGGAATCGAACTCCTTTTGTGAGGCTTTGCAGGCAGGTGCCTTAACCGCTGAGCCATCTGTCCAGCCCCGCCTGTCCATTTTTAACTAAGCAGAAACACACAGCTTGAAGGTTTCCTAGTGAAAAGTTCACATTGGTAAGTTTTCAGCTGCCTTTTTGAGAATCGACCTCCTTTCCCAATTTCCCAGTTCAAGCAGAAAACCGTCTGGCTTTGGATTATGTAGAAAAGTAATACAAAGTCTTGGAAATTCAAAATGTTATAACCTTTGTCATCTGGGATTGGCCATGTGCATCAGGGTTATGCCAGAAACAACTATCTACCCAGTATGATCTTGGGCACAATTATCAAGTCTTTTTGTATTTGATTTTCCCTTAATGGGTCACTCATATCTAATTGTTGTGATAGCCTGTTTATCCTAACTAGCAGACATTGGTTTTTCCTTTCAGTCACTGTTATGTATGGAGACATGAGTTAATTGGACAAATAGATGTGTGTGTATTGTATATGAAAATGAGATTTAAAAAAACACGATTATATCTATGATCCATTCCGGCATTCAGTTTAACTTTCTATGCTACAATTCCCTCTGTCTTCTCAGCTCATCAGGCAGTTCTCGTAATAAGACTTAGGAATGCTATTTGATGTACGTGGACAGAGGTGGATGTAATTACAACCTGGGGTGGAGCTCAGGGTGTTTTGAACAACATGCCACGTTGTGATGTGCCTTTTCTCAGACTGCCTCTAACACTCCGAGAAGAATGTCTGTAAGATTTATGAGGTCTCTAAGGAGTTGAACTTGCACGGTTTCTAAGATCCAAGAATGTCCCTGTCAGGATGTTTATATGATCACACTTTAAAAAAAAATTACTTGTTTGCAATCAGACAGAGAAAGAAGAGAGACAGAGAGAATGGATGTGTCAGGGCCTCCAGCTGCTGCAAATGAACTCTTTGTGCATCTGGTTTTATGATGGTACTGGGGAATCGAACTCAGTTTATTAGGCTTTGCAGGCAAGTGCCTTAACCGCTGAGCCATCCATCCCTGATCGTATATTTTTACAAACTTCTACCACCACCACTGTTAAAATATAATTAAGATTGGTAGAAGCTCACCCACTGACTTCTTCCTCACTCTCTTCTCCAAGTTGAGTGATTTGGGGTAGTCCCAACTATTTTTAGAATCCCAGTAATAGGAAGTTGAATTGGTGATACACTCCGTTAGAATTTAATGATATGTATTTATTATGGTGTTCAGGCATTTTCTTATATAGTGAAGCCGAAACCACCCATCTTGTTATACAATCACTTCCAACTCACTTTCAACTCACCTTTGCTCAAGGTTCGAGGTCAGATCTCAGTGTGAACCTCGATTATTGAGCTCCATATGAAGGGGGGGGTGTGCATGGAGTGGAGGAGAAATGAAGTTTTTTAGAAATATTTTATTTATTCATTTTCAAGCAGAGAGAGAGAGAGAGAGAGAGAGAGAGAGAGAGAGAGAGAGAGAGAGAGAGCATACCAGGGCCACCACCTTGTGGGTCTGGCTTATGTGGGTCCTGGGGAATTGAACTTGGGGCCTTAGGCACTGGAGGCAAGGGCCTCAACCGCTGAGCCATCTCTCCAGCCCTGAAGTTTGAAATCTAAAGAGCCAGAACAGGTAGAGAAAAAATATACCCACAAGTCTTACAGTTCCGATATAAAAGAAATATTAAAAGTGTCCCAAACTTGACAACAGTCCTAAAAATTGACATCCTGTTGCCAAGGTCAAGTCGTTTCTGGAACTGAAGGGGGAAAAAAATTTCTCTCTTACTTAAATTATTTTGAAAAACCAGTCAACCATAGCAAAGAGACCAATTTTGTTTCTTTAGTCTCTTCATTGGAAATTATACTACAGAATCACGGTCATGCAAAGATGAAATGAAAGCACGCTCAGACTGAAAGAGACTTCATAAAAAGTATTATTCTTCAGAAATTAATGTCTATCCCTTCTTTTTTGGTCATATTTGATTTTTGTTATATGTATCTTTTTTGGAAATAATTATTTTTTTTAAAAAATATTTTTATTTATTTATTTGCATGCAGAGAGGGACAGATAGGCAAAGAGAGGGAATGGGCACACCAGGGCCTCTGCAAACCAACTCCAGATGCATGCACCATTTTGTGCATCCTGGCTTTACATGGGTCCTGGGGAATCGAACCTAGGTCATTAGGTTTTGCAGCCAAGTGCCTTAACCACTGAGCTATGTCTCCAGACCTAAATAATGATTTTATTCCCAACCTAGTTTCATGAAAAACACTCACAAAACTTGCATAACTGTTATCTGATTCCTCAACACCTGAGTCAGTCTCTTTAATTTTTCTTTTTATAAATTGATTACTTTTTTAAAATTTTAAACTTTTTATTGTTAATAATTAGATACCTTGTATAGGCAAGTCTTGCAATGGTACCCCCATTTCCTTCCTCCCTAAATTTTCTAATGATAAGAGTCATGAACCTCTGCCCAGATCTCTCTTCTTGGTGTGAGGCAGGCTTCCTTTTGCACATCGGTTGTATTGACACGAGTTCCTTCATTGTCTTATTGGGTTTGATTCTGCTGTGCCTACATCAACCTTGACCAAGGATACTGGCTTTGGTGGGGACATGGGAAAGCTCGGAGCCTTTTTATTCATCCACAGATACACTGATATTGCAGTGTAGCAGGTTCCTACACTTCTGTATCGTTCTAGACTGTTTCATTAAAGGCCATGTTTCTTTAAAGTTAATATTTGGGGAGAAATCTTTCTCTGTTAAATAACATGTTATTATCCCTGAGGTTCATACCATTATAAAATCATTCCACCTGCATGTATATAATGAATAGAAGCCGAAGCCTTTTAATTTAATTCTTTCTCTTACACCGTTTCTACTTTCTTTGGAATAGGAAAACCTTAAGGAGTTGACTGTTCTGTTTTCAGACTATAAAAATTCTTTATTCTGCCAGATAAAGATGCTGTATGAGGGTATCTGGTTTTGACTATTACCTCAAACTAAATAAATCCAGAATTAGGACTGTGTACCCAGGATTGTGATAATTCATTGTATGTACACTTCTTCATTTTTTTCAGACAAGTTCATTTTCTTTTCATCCCTGTTCCATGAAAAAAAAGAGAAGGATGTGTTACTATTTTTACAGAGGAAAATTTTACAGAGGCATAAATTTTACAGCCTACCAGGTCAGCTGATAGACACAGGGCTTTTTAACAGTCAAATAGAAGCAGAGTAGATATCTTCCATGTCCTGTCCAATCAATGGATTCTCACTCAACCTGCCACTGACATTAAGTTGACTTCTCCCTGTTTTCCTATATCTGTGACTGATAGATTATAAGAGCTTAGATACTCCTTGGCAATTCGATAAATGAAGAAATGAACGTATCCCACCATGATGTAATATATATATATATATATATATATATATATATATATATATATATATATATATATGTATGTTGTTCTCTTATTTGCCCAACTTGTAGAGAAGTGTCCGCTTTGAAATCTATGTCGAATGAGTTCTATAACCTTCTAGTTCTCAATGTGATTAGTTAGCAATGACATCTTCACCATTTCCTGATGGTCTAATGAAAGAATAACTCAAAGTGTCATAACCAGTAGTAGAAATCACCCTCCTTTTTAAAATTCTTTTCTATCAAAAACCTACCTAAATATAATTGTTATAAAATATGGAGGGCTGTGAAAACCAAAAGGGGATTGTGAAATCCAAACCCATCTATCCACATGAGGTGGGGCAATCTCACGATCGGATGGTGGCATTATTGTGGTCTCCATGACCTTTGCTGTTTGTTCCCCTCTGCCTAACAGATCTGATCTGGGAGTCATTGCCACAAGAAGGGTGCTTGACCACGTAGGAGTGTGGGATCTGAGCAATGTATAGTGACTATTTGGGGTGAATAAACTTAGAACAAGGTGGATTTGTAACATAGCTTTTATTCTGTGGCATAAGGGCCTAGGATATGTTTTTGAATCTCTCTCATTGACAGTTTTCATACCTGGATCTAGTGTATTTTACCCATAACCCCCTCTAATTTTCTTTGGTCTCTGTTGTAGTCAGCTTTCCAGTTGCTGTGCAGAAAGAACCCAAGCAAAAGCGGCTTGTGGAGGAATGGGTTTATTTGGCTTATGGACTCCAGGGGAGACTCCATCCTGGCAGAGAAAGCAATGGCATGAGCAGAGGGGTGGACATCACCTCTGCCACAGCACTGCAAACAGTGCAGGAATGCGTGCCAAACACTGGCAAGGGGAATCTGGCTTATAACCCCAAAACCTGCCCCCAATAACACAGCTCCATCGAGGTTGTAAAACCCAAATTGCCATCAGCTGGGGATAAGCATCCAGAACCCATTCATTTGTTTGGGGGGGGACACCTGGACCAAACCATGCCAGTCTTCTTCCCCCATTGAACCCCATTGAACCTTTTTCTTCTTTCCAAATAGTCCACCTCTACTTTGTTATCATTTTTCCCGCCTCCATCGCCATGATGGGATGTTGATGGACCTGTCGATGGACAGGTCTTCCGTAGGTAACAATACATTCTGTGAGGTCATGAGTGCCATGGCTACGTCATATCCAGAGCACAACAATCCAGCAACATTCCCAAGCACTCCTTGCCATCGGATGATATTATTTAAAATTTATTTACTTTATTTTAATTTATTTTTTTAATTGTTATTGTCCATAATGAGTTACATTATTTAGTGGGCAAACAGTGAGTTGTTATCCCCAATTCCCCGATCCTCCCCCTCCCCCATCCCCAACCAGCTGGATATCCTCCTCTGTGGGTTGTCTGGATCAGTCCTTGTGACAGGGGACCATGGATAGCCTAGTATTCGGCCAGGTTCTCCTGGCACTAGTATGTTGTTACTGAGGGGTGCCATGCCTCTGGATAGTCTCCCCACCACGGCTCTCACAATCTTTCAGCCCCCTTTTCTGTTCAGTTCCCTGAATCATGGTGGATGAGTATTAAGGCTCCTTTAAGGTTGTGAGCTTAGGGGTCTTTGTGTCAAAAATCGTTGGTTTCTGTCTCACTGGCTTATCCTGTGTTGATTGAATTTCTAATTTTGCAAGCAGACACACACATTGGGAGGGGAGAAAGAGAAAAAAAATTGAATGAGAGAATTGGAATGGGCCTCCAGCCACTGCAAACAAACTCCAGATGCATGCACCACTTTGTGCATCTGGCTTTACTTGGGTCCTGTGGATTTGAATCTGGGTCATTATGCTTTGCAGGCAAGCACCTTAACTGCTGAGCCATGTCTCTAGCCCAGCTAATATTTTTAACATAATAGTTTTGTACTTTCAAAGTACATCCATAAGTATTATGTCACTTGGCCATCAAAAACAGAGCCCTAGAAATGTTGTTTATAATTTATCATTGCTGCTATTTACAAGAAAATCAGAATGGAATTCAGAGCAGTGATGATAGTTGCTCTAGCTCACATAATTAGTAGAAAGCAGATTTCTGATCGGTATTAAACTCAACATGTGGAATTTGTCTTTTTTTCCTATAAGCAATATAGTAACAAATCTGTTTCCTAACCTCTGTGTCTCTGCATCTTCTCCTGAAAATGGAGATAATAATATATACATCTGTTGCAGACAACCCCTGCCCTGGAATTGTATAAAACACGCCCCCTTCAGCATCTACCCCATGTTTCTCACCAGTAGATTGGGGCAAAGGTGTTGGCTTGCACTGGAATGCACACATGGGATTACATCATAATAACGCTAGAAGATTCTATTCCTTTTTCTATGAGCTGTTTATCAACAGAGTCTTATGACAAGGGATGGAGAAAGCTTCAGACCAACAGCCAGCAAGGAAATGAGCCCTTATCCCATTCAGAGGGAGCTGAAGGATGCCACCGACCTATTTTGTGAAGAAGGTCCTGCGCCCAGCTTTCCCTGGGAGAAGACTATTTTTGGGTTGTCACCTTAGAGCATTCTGCATAGGACCTAGCCAAGTGATATCTGGAAGTATGGCTCCCAGAAACCCTGAGGTGTTGAGTGCTCATTATTTTAGAGCACTGTTTGCAGGAATTTGTTCTACATTAGTAGACAGCTGGCATATTCTAATAGAGTTACTGAGAGATCCAATTTGTCTGTCTATAGGTAGACAGATTTTGCTTGTGTGTGTGTGTGTGTGTGTGTGTGTGTGTGTGTGTGTGTGTGTGTTTATACGTATGCCAGGCACCTCCTAATAAGTCAACAAAAGAATAAAAGTCCTATGGTTTGTTCCCTAATCGAGAAATGCAGCAAGAGTTTTAGACTTTTTTGTGTGTGTTACTCTGCTCGAGGCTCCACGGTGTGTCTGTGATGGTTTGAACATAAGTGTCCCCCATGGCCTTGGGTGTTTGTGATGAGATATGTTACTTCCTCCTCTGGCCCCAGCTGCCAGAGTTTTTGGGAGGAGGACCCTCGCCATAGGAGGCATATTGCTGAGGTTGAGGCTTGTGTTCTTGAGTGTGTTCAGAGAAAGATCCCACGTGCTATTCTCTCTCTGTGCGGTTGTTAGGAGATTGTGAACAGGTTGTTTGTCTCTGGCACGATGAAGCTCCCCACCACGGGTGGCTTTTGTCAGGTGCTTTGTCTCAGCCACAAGAAGCTGACTGCCACACTGTCCTTGTCATAGCATCGTGACAAACCTCCTTGAGTCCTTTACGTAGAGACGCCTTCCTATCATTACTGTGGCATTACTTTTCCTGTAGAGTCATGGACAAATATCTATTGAACCCAGATAGGGATCCAATGACAGA
>PVHP010052558.1:0-10959 GCA_004024765.1 Zapus hudsonius
TATATATATATATATATATATATATATATATATATATATATATATTATACAATATCAATCTATCTAAGCCAGAGGTCAGGTGTGGTGGATTGTCCCTTAGTCTGAGCAACTGTCATCTTAAGTAGGATAAAAAGTTGAGCTCATGAGTTCAAGGCCAGCTTAGGCAACATGGTGATACCTGTTCACAAAAGGTAAATAAGATTAATTACATATTAATATTTGTGTGAATTTAATCCATTGTACTCATCCTGTTGTTCATAATTTAAATAATATTTAAATGTTTTTGCAGACCTTAGAATACCACTTTGATAAACTTGTGCTAGAAAATATTTAAATTTGGTGCTGGGAAGACAGCTTTGCAGTTTAAGGCACTTGTATTCAAAGTCTCCCAGCATGTGGTTGAAATCCCAAGTGACACACGTAATAAAAAAGTGAAAAATGGCACAAACAACTGTGTTTTTTGTTTGTTTGCAGTGGCAAAAGACCATGGCACATCCACATACACTTACACATGTGTAAGTGAATAAATAAAATATTTAAATATTTAAAGATACTTTTAGAAAATGAAATGTTCTCCTCGATAAAAGAAAGTGATTGAAATTTTAGAAAGAATAAGTCAATTCATTCAATACTCTCTTCCCAAGAAATAATATGTTCAAAATTTTTACTTTTTAAATCTAAATTACAACAGTGCTTTCAGAAAAGTTTCAACAAATATTAAGTGTGATAAAGTTATTTACAAGAAGGAAATAGAATTTGTATTTTAGCATATGTCTGTGGTATTCATGTATGTGTGCACACACGAGAAGGCATGTGTTTGTGGCTGTGCATGCATCTGTGTGTGCATGTGGAACAATTTGTGTTATACTTTTCCTCGATATACACAAATTAATTGTTCATGAAATATCAATGACATGAAAAAGTCAGTTCTCACATGGACATGAACAAGCATAAGTGAAAATGAAACCTCAAGTATTCACAAACTTTATGCAATTTTCAAAATATTAATCATTTACCACTACTGTTATATTATAATGAAATAATATTTAAAAATCTTAAAAGTAAAGTGTTTGAAACTCTTTTAAATGTAACAATTTATGTCACATATTATTGCTAAGATGAAGTAATATGAATTTGATGCCAATTCAATCAGATAAATTTGTCACCTAGCTAATGAACTTAACTAGAAGCAGTTAATTAAGGAATGACTCCAAGTGCTTAAGAAGAGCAGTTCGTTATTTGTAACAAGTTTCTTCTCTGCCCTTACCTGTGCCACAGTATTAGATTAACGAACTCAATAGGGACATATTTGATGGGATTTTAAGAGGTGTTAATGAGAATTGATGACAAAATTAGGATGGATTTATATCTGCACAAAGAGTTTAATTTTATAAGATTTAATAGGAGCACATGTAGAGACTTAAATATATATTTAAATTTTTCACATAATAGTTTTAGACTATATTTGGAAACATATCTAATACTTAGTGATTTATCTTCTATTTTATTGTATATATATATATATATATATACACATATATGTACATATATAAATATATGTTTGTGTGTATTATTGAATATATATATATATATATTCATGATACCATAACTTGAGATAGTTACTCAAATTATGATTGCAAATTATGGATCTATAATTATTCATAACTAATAATACAGAAATTAGCTACATCTTCTAGGTAAAATTTCAAACTTCTTTAAGATATTGAGATTCATATGTGATATCAATACCAGTTACCAAAAAATGAAAGACAAATTCTTAGCTTCACAGAATTCAGAGATTTTATTCTGAAAAAAAAAATAACCTGAAATGTAAGAAAATTTCCCAAATTTTAATTTTCAAAATTAAAAAGTTCTTAAAAGGTACATATATTTTTACTTCAAATGATATGGCAAGATAAAGATTTTAAGAAATGGTGAAAGTATTATTAAAAAAAAACTAGCAGTACTATTTTTCTTTAAAACCAAGATTTATTTCCATTACTAAATATACAAAGAATTTTGTTTGTTTTGCTTACTACTAATGTCCTGTAATTTAAGTGTTCTCTAAGCAAGTTGAGATAAAAGTGAATATTCTAATGTTTTTAAGCTGATAAACAGAATCTGGCAGCATGGTATGGACTGAATTTTAATAATGGGCCTCTTATTATATTTGATCAATTTGAGCGGTTAGAGCACCAGGACAGACATGATTTTGTCAGGCTGCAAAAGCTCATCTTAGTATGCAAGTCATGGAATTCATTTTCTGTTCTTGAATGAAGAAAATGTACATCATCTTATACATACATACATATATATATATATATATATATATATATATATATATATATATATATATATATATATATATATATATGATTACAGTATTCATGTGCTTCCATCAAGTAAAGTGGAGAAAGTGTAAAGATTAGTTCTCATGGTTTTGATATTTCATATTACTATAAGTTAATAATTATATCTATTACTAGACCAAGGAAAGTTATTAATAACATTTACTTATATAGAAATACCGATTTAAGATGGTTATGATCAATTAAAAATATAAGTAGGGCAGGAGAGATGGCTGAGTAGTTAAGGTGTTTGCCTAAGTATAGCCAGATGCACAAGGTGGTGCATGTGTCTGGAGTTTGTTTGCAGTGCTAGAGGTCCTGGTGTGCCCATTCTCTCTCTCTCCCTCTTCCTGTCTGCCTCTTTCTCTCTCTAAAATAAATAAATAAAATATTTTAAATATATAATTATATGCATATAAAAAGAAGAAAAATCAGATTATATGTTTTTCAAAATTAAGTTCAGACACCTTTGATCAAAGTAGAACAGTAATTCATAGTAAGAATATATATCATACATATTCCGTATCAGTTTTCTTGAACAAAATTAGACATTTTGCGGGGCAGAAGTTGTTGATTCTGATGAATCATTTTTTAATTTCTTAATTTGAATTATAATAAACTACAGTTAAAATTATTTCATTTAAAGTTGTTAAATTAAACAAACTTGGTTTTCTTAAGGCATAACAAAGGTCATTCTTTTTTCATATGTAGTCAGCATATTTTACTCTACATATTAGCAATAAAGTGAAGATTATTTATAAAAAGTGTAGTTTAAGCTTATGTAAGCATAATATGTTTAAATATCACATGGTGAGCTCTCTTCCTCACATGGCAGGCCAGCAGAAGGACCTCTGAAATTCCAGAGCTTGAGTAAGATGCCCCTACCACAGCCTAATTGCTGTAGTGGGGTGGGGTCGGGGTTCTTTCCCACATGAACCTTCCCTTCTCAAGATGGAAGCCCTCTGTTATCTTTTCTTCTTCAGCATGTTTAGCTGAACATCATAAATTCTGTTAAACTCTCCATGTTTTCTCCCAGCACTGGTGGCTGGAGAACTCTGTAACTCCCCATGTTCCCTTAAAATATAAAGTCTCCCACTATACCTTAAAAAAATCACATGATGAATGATTGAGGAAATATAAACCTGGACAAACTGCAGCCTGCAGTAGACTTCCACCACTATAGAGTCTTAGTCTTCTTGATTGTCTATGACTCATAAAAATATGTACAAATGATTTTCTGCATTGAAAACATCACAATATACCAACATGGTTGTGTGTGTCAAGGGCCATGATATGGATCTTCACTCTACATTTAATAGAATAGTAAATGTGCCTGAAGAAGCTAAACATAAGTAATGCTCTAATTATTGCACATCTGGTAGTTGTCACTAATTTTGGTGTCAAATACTAAAAAAAAATCAATAAGAGCAATTCTTAGATATTTTAGGAACACTTTTTTTATAACTGAATGATATTAAAAGCAAAAACATCTCATGATAAATGTTATTAGGGTACTTAGATAAAATTTTGGACAGCTACATACGAATAAAATGTCAGGAAGAGAGGCCTTACTTATATGTTTTGGAAATGTTGAAAGTTCAATTGAAATGTAGGAAACGGTGATAGGGATATAGCTCTGGAGTAGAGTGTTTTCACCACTTGCCCCTGATCTAAATTATTTTGGCAAAATATAAACAAAAAATAGCACAGATACTGATGCCTTATTGTAACTTCCACCTAAGCGAATTATAAATAGTGAGATCATGTAATGTGTATGAGACATGCATCATGTCACCAGTGGCCTACATACAGGTAGAAGAAATCAGCCTGCCTGTCAGGTATGTCTGCAACTCAAGGAACTACAGATGAGGGGCAATACATGGTGCTTGTCTTTCTGTGCGTGTGTGAGTTTGCTAGTATGATCTGTTCCAAGTCTGTCCATTTTCTGCAAATTTCAGTATCGTTTTTCTTTACTGCTGAGTAGAATTCCATTGCGTAAATGAAAATTGATTAGGAAAAATAGGAAAATATAGATAATTCCCATAACTCTGAAGCTAAGAACACTTTTGCCAAACATCAGCTTGCCTGTGATTCCTTTCTTCTGTCTTCCCCATGGAGACATGTGTTAAATCGCATCCAATTTATTTTCACAGTGTTGCTTAAATTCAAATCTCTCTCCCTAGCATTCATGTGCTGTTATTTTACTCTCTGTAACTGGACAAGTATTTATGCCTGACAATCTCAAACATATCAATATGCACACCACAATAAAATTCCTCAGATTCCTTGAGTGTTTCTTCTTTAAATACTGACCTTGAGTGTTTCTTCACTAAGCACTATTAACTCAGTGATAATACAGCATTTCCCAATCATACTTTGCTATGTATTACAGATCACAAAACTGTTGTCAAACAATATCATAGTAAAACAAAACAAAACAAATGTCTTGTTGAGTAAAACAGACCTTTTGTGTGAGGATTTGTCATTTAATAAAGAAAATAAAGGTAACACAAAAGTAATCTACGATGAAAGACCTTCAACACTGTCCATGTTCAGAGTTATGAAACTTTCTATATTCAGAATATGGCACATATTTATTTCTATATTCTGAAAAAGCACAGAAAGTGATGAATCCTTCCTGGTCTAACCTCCCTCTAATGGAAGACTGCAGCAAATCCATCCTGCCTACTTGTCAGGAACAAGCACACTCCTCCACATATAGCTGCCTCTCTAGGTCACTCTCTACCTAAAGATCCTTCTTTGAACTGCTAATCTTTGTACATCAAAGACATTCAAGGCAAAATAGAAAACTTTTCTTTAACATCCAAATTCCCAAAGCATATCTTTTCTTAGAGCAGATATCACATTGTCTTCATAAATTCTGAACCTCGATAATGCTGCAACTTGAATGGTATGTGTGCACGTGCTCTCTTCACTAACTTTAAAAATGATGCTGTGGTATATTCTATGTTGTATTCAGTTTGTTATCATCCACATAGAGCAGTGCAGAACATGATCATTAGTGATACAGGTTATGACTTTTGCCATACTACAACTAGAAGGAATATAGGAAAACCCTGGAAACTTCCTCATATCCCTTGACAGGCAAAAGCAGATAAACTCCTTACCAACCCAAACAGTGAGGACAATTAGATATTTGCCAATTTGGGATGCATCAGCTATTTACTAGTCAGTGTTATATTTGATAAGCATAATAAATCCATTGTCTACACGAAAATTCAGATATACTCTTTTACTCCATCCAGCATCTGGTACGTATTCATATCTATCTGTGTGTAGATTGGTATGTGCTAGTTTCGGGTACTTCAGTTTACCCAATCACTTACATTACATATAGAACTAAGTAAAATTAAACCTTGGCAATATGAATTCCAAATTAGATATCTATTCCTTTTCAAATTAGCTTTATTCACATATTCAAGGATTCTGTATTGTTTCAAATTATTTACTTAGATCTCAATATATTTTCAGAAACATGTTCTCAATATCTTTTCATTTCCTTTTATAAAGGAAAATTGCCACCTTAAATTCTTATCTCCTTTAATTAAAGAAAAAAATTAATTTCTCCATACTCATGGATCAGCTCCAACATATTTAGGGAAAATAGATTCAGGTATTTCATTAGACAGTGTGGTGGCAACAAGTACACTTTTAGAAATTCTACTTTATAAAGCATAGAAGCCATAAAGGTCAGCTATTCCTCACTATGTTTATTTTCTTAGGAGGTATAGATTCATCTATTAAGATATGTGTAACCACAGTGAAAAGATAAAATTTGCAATTATATGCAATAAATTCTCATTTAGTGGTATATAATGCATTAATATCATTTCAGTATACTGTATACTCAAAACTAATTCCTATGAAATGAACATTTTCTCAGAAACAACTAACTACTGAAACTCCACATGATATATTTAGAATCTATATTACAAAAATACATGAATTGTAATAAAATAACTTTTCATCAATTTACCTCTCATAAAATATTTTAAAACATTTAGATAAATGTATGAGTATTATTATGATTAAAGAGATAAATAAATTAACATCAAATGCATTACATATTTGTGTTCTAATAATCTCCTAATATTAATTTTCTCCTATTTTTTAACTACCAATGCAGTCTGGGCATTGGTATTAGATAATTGTTTTGATATTTTTCAGTTGGAGAACTGTCTCTGTCTATGCTTCAGTTCCCCTAACAGGACTTCACACTGACCATAACAGTCTGAGGTTCCCTTTATTTCACTGGCTCCGGCTATCCTGTCTTCTCTAGCTTCTCCAGCATTGCTGCTGGTTCTTCCTGTTTGCTAGACATCACACCTTTAATTTCCTCCAGCAGATGAGTTCTTTGTCATAATCTTTCCTATGAAAATAGTTTTTTCAAAAAAAAATTACAAAATCAAGGCTGGAAAGAAAGCTCAGTATTTAAGAGCACTTCCTATGCCAACATGAGGGCCCCAGGAATCCTGAGAGATGGCTGGAGTTTGATCTCCAGGGTTCACGCAAAAAACTGGGCATGGCCATTAATTTTTGAGACCTCAGTCTTGTAGGAGAGAAACACTCAAGGATGATTAGGGTCTCCCCCACCACCACTGAAAAAAAAATCCTTGATCAGTAAAAGATATCTACTCAGATAATAACTCATAGTAGTAGAACAAGAGGGGTGAACCTGGACACCCACATCTTCTTTCACTACTCCAGAGGAACACACTGGAGAGTGCATGGGTAGCTCATGGGCACACACACACCACACCCAACACCACACCACACACACAAGCACAATTTGTTTTGTTCATCATTCATTCATTTATTCAATTTTGTGGGTGGAGGCAAAGTTGAATAAAAATCACATTTGTATAAAGTTATAGGTAAAATATTTTCTGAAAACAAAAACATGAATACTATTTACAGCTTTATGAGTTGGATGTATTAAGTAGAAATTTTGTATGAACAAGTCATGTGTTGTTGTCTCCTTTTCCCTCCTCCCTGCCCCCATTCCACTGAGGGACCTCTTCAGTGGGACTGCTGGTATGCTCCATGGGATTGAGGCTATGTGTCATGCAAGCAGCAGCCAGTCATTGGGTGTGGGGGCAATACCTCTGGATAATACCCCCACCATGGCTCTTATAATCTTTCTGTCCCCTGTTTCATGAATTTCTCTGAGCCATGGTGGGAGAGTTGTAAATCTACTTTAGTGTTGAGCTCTTAGCAGCCTCTGGAATTCTGCTTTGGAACAGCTTGAATATCCTCAGTGTCTGTCTTCATCACCCTGGCGCAGGTTGTCAGGCTCACTGTGGAAGCAGCACTCTTGCTCATCTGGATACTTCCTCTGTGGTTTCATTTGTGTCCTAGCTATGTATTAGATGATGTGTTAGGGGTGGTTCATTTCCTGCCAAGGGCTCAGCGATAATTTCTGGTATTTTTAGTAGAATTAGGTTGCCATTGGTTCTCCCTGCCTTCTGATGACAACATCACTAAACTTTTCTTCCCATCTCTCTTTCTGTTTTGTGAAATAATAGTACTTATTGACAGATTCCAAATTGTTCCTTCCATGCCTTGGGTAAAGATTCAGAGAAGAACAAACTGTCTCCCTCTTCTGGTTATTCACTGGAAGTTTTCCTCCTAGGCCACAGGCTAATTCTTAATTTATAAGCATTGTCTCTAGTTCTCTGTTCCTGACTTACTTAGTTTTGCTTCAACAATTACCATGATTGGAGACATTTCATAGTATTCTTCAGGTAGGGTTTCATGTATCCCAGGATAGCTTCTGCTGAGAGATGTACTGGAGGGTGGCCTCAAATTTCTGACCTTCCTGCCTCCACATCACAAGTGCTGAAATGACATGTTTGTGCCACCATACCAGGCAAATTTCTTTCTTTTATAATTCCCCTCCAGGGGACACCACAGCATTTCTCCCTTTCCGCCACTTTTCTCTGTGGCCTCTACACACTTTCTGAAACTAATCTGCTCAGTGCCAAAATTTCCAGATTCAACACACTGCCTTTTGCTCCTAATAACTACTGTTCCCTTCATTCCTTATGAATTTAATAGTGTCTCTTGGTCTACCAGGGATTCTCTACTCAGATACAGTAACGTGTATCTTTCATTAATTCATGTAAACAGAGCTAATTTTTACCACCCTTTTATCATACATTTCTCCACTAAATATTTCTTTGCCTTAAAAGCCCTTCTCATCGAATGAAATGCTATCCAAACTCTCTCTGAAATTCAGTGATATGTAATGTTTAAATTATTCATGTAATGAAATCTCATTAAACTATTTAAATGTACCATATATAAATATCAAATTTTCTTCCAAATACATGTTTTAATGTATTGAGGCAGTTTTTCCTTTGTATACCTTCCTACTCCCACCATGCTTACAATACTACATTGTGAAGATAGAGAATTTCCTTACTTCACAGAAATATACTATGGGTGAAATAATGTATTGTCTGAGAGTAGTTCAATATGGCAAGAATAATGGAATATGATAAAAAAGTTATTAGTAAAATGCTATTGAATAAATGATTTTAGCAGTGTAAATAAATGAGAAAGATGAAATGAAAGAACTAAGCTGTGCTCTAATTCTTTCCTACTTAGAACAATGAGGGTAATATTTAATGAAAGAATGCTGATTTTACTAAAAAATGTACACACCCTGAGAACATACTCATAGATAGAGGGGTTCTTAAAATCCATTTGTCCTGGGAATCCCTTACACACTTTATATGATGTTTAGAAGTATTTGAAATAAATTATAATCTTTTGATTCTATTTTATTTTTGTATAGGCAGTTGAATAGCATACTTTCAATCTAATGTGAAATGTCTAGTTTTAACTTCAGGAAATTCTAGTTCTTAATATTAAATTTTTATAATCCTTATTGTGAATAATATTTTTATACATTAACTTGTTTTGGTATTGTAGCATATTTGGTCTGAGGAAGTAAATGGATAGTCATATTGAAGAAGAAATCATATTACAAAATAGTATGACTAATTTTTTAAAAACAAAATTGTTTCTCTAAGTGTCAAATACAATTAGTAGCAGAGATGCAAATAAGAAGTCAGACTTGTGGGAAACAGAGTTTCCATTTAGGTTATGTGAGAATAACCAAATCCAAGTTTTTATTTTATAATCACATAAGGAAAGGGGACAAAAATTTTGCTTTACCCATTGTCACTGTCAAAATCTGTGTATTGTTTACTGTAGCTATTTTAATCATGGATAACTGTACTATGAGAAAACTTAAAATACTTTTTAATGAAAAATATAGTATGTAAGAAAAAAACCTAACCAGTGATGTGAAAAACCTCTATAAGGAAACATCAAGACACCAAAAAAGAAACCAAACAGCATAACAGACAAGGAAAAGAGCTTTCAAGATCCTTGATTAGCAAAATTAATATTATAAAACATTTATATTATGACATTTGTCATGTACCCCCTTATTAGTGTTATTATCATTATCATTATTATTATTATTGTTGTTGTTATTATTCTTAGTTTATTTAGATTACAGTTATTGAAAAATAATTGCTATACATCATAGATCACCATGGCTATAGTTTCAAAACAAACAAATGGACAGTGTTGCTTTGATATAAGATAAACATATTTCATTTAGATTCCATGAAGAGTTTTGGTTGGTTGTTTGTGGTTGTCCCTCACACATATTTTCTTTTTGTTACAGAATCTAATCCAGTTAGTCGCATTGTATTTACTTGTTAGGTTTTCCCAGCTTCTCACCATCTGAGAGAGTTCCCAACATTCCTAATATCAAATACTCTGTAGAATGTTATGAGAATGCCTCTTGTTAGTCTCATGATTAAACTGTAATTACATGTTCTTGTAAAGCATACCACCACAAAGGTGAAGTTGTTTTTCCTTTAAATCATATCTTATCAAGAAGTCTGTAATATTTACAAAATATACTTAGGATATTAACATATATTTTACAGGTGTGAAGTGACTGTTAAGTTTCAACTTTCTTTGGGATAGTTCTAAGTCTAGTACACCTTCAAAAACATTAAACATACATAGGGATTATATTTAGAGCCTGTGAAAAATGTATCTATATAAATGATTAGACTACTTCAGAAAGAATGATTTGCTTTTTCTTCTTAACTAATCAAGCCAACAATTTATTATATTCGTATAACTTAAGAATGCTCATTTTATACTCTGAGTTATAATTCATTATGAACTTTATAGTTAAAATTATTTAGGCTTTTCCTTTTGAACTTTCTGTCAAGTGTCTCATTTGTATTTGACATGCTTCATTGTTTCCTGAGCATTTCCTTGCTTACGGAGAAAATTAGATGTAATTTTATATTGTATTTTCCTTGCCCCTATTGTAGAAGCTGTCATTTACCCCAAACATCTGTGGCCTTTTACTGATAAGTGATAATTGGGTACTAAGATATGAGTGCCTCATGATCCCAATTATACAATCACACCTTCATTTTAAAACTTTCATTTTAGCAGTATGTCATCATTTAATCTTATAGCCTTTTCTGTTATGACTTGGAGGCATAATGAAAGCTAAATTTGCCTTGAAGAATGTGGACACTTTTAATAC
>PVHP010052559.1:0-11068 GCA_004024765.1 Zapus hudsonius
CCCCCATAAAATAATAACTATACATGATATAAAATGCAATGCATTCAGCTCAACTCCAAAAGTCCCCAATTCACGCTCATCCTGTGAAAGGCACTTGATATTCTCAGATTGAAGAGGAGAGCACCTCACCTGAGCTCTCCTGATTGGCTGTGGTAGCAAGTAGAGCCTGGGAAGGACAGGAGAAATTCCCTCCCCCCTACCTATAGATACCTGTATGATTCTATTGCCTTGCATTTCTGGGCAGCTACTTTGCATAGCATGCCAGGGGTAAGTGGGAGATGTTTATGGAATAATTTTGATCTTGCTCACCCTTCTGCAGAGAGCCAAATATTGAGAACACTTGGTTCTGGGGGTTGACAATGCAGGCTAGAGGACAGGGTGTCTGCATCCATCTCTAAACTCTGGCACATCTGTGGTGCATCCTGAGGCAAGTTGTGCCTTGCTGTATGTCGTAGTTAGTCACACGTTGCTGGGATGAATCTCCAAACCATGCACAATTTTGGGAAGGAAGGTATTTATTGAAGTGACAGACCCAGGGGAAGTTAAGGAAAAAGGCTGGCTTCCTTTTACAGAACCAAGCAGAGAGAGAAACAGCACCTCCAGAAGCAAGCAAGCAAGCACACTCCAAACTGTAATTCACAAAAATGCAGAACTGCCAGACCCTTCTGGCTTTTCTTTTGCATATCTATCCCTAGTATTTTGCATCCAAATTAGAAAGGGCCAGTCCCCAGGAGCCAAAGTGACACTTCCTCCAGCCAGAAGCCTGGAGACAATTAACAATTTAATAAAAACAATTATAATAAATTCAATTGGGGGACATTATTCAAACTACCACAATCCACCCCTGGCCCCCAATAGAATTATAACTATATATATTATGTTTATTTAGTCCAACTTTAAAGGTCCCATAGTCTTATCTGAAAGTTAAGATTGTCTTTTAACTTTAAATTTTGTAAAATCAAAACAAGTTATAATCTTTTAACATATAATGGCAAAAAGCAAACATTTCCATTGCTATGAGGCATAACAAGGAAAGACTGAGCCAATGTAATCTCAACAAACATCAGCAAATATTCACATCTGCAGTTCAAATCCCACAGCACAGTGACAGACAATCTCTGGATTTTTTTAATTCTGTCCCTCCAGCTTACCTGAGTCATAGCTGGGAAAACTTCCATCCCAAGCCAACAGAGCTCCATGGTAGCCCATGCACAGTCCTGGTATGTCCAAAACATCTTTGGGTCTCCTGCAAACCATGGTCCACCTTCCAATGGCTTCACTTGCCAAACAGGGACTTCACGCCCTGTTCCAAATACCGCATTTCAGCAGCGGCTCCTGGAACCGTGTGCACTTCACGACCCACTCCATGCATGCATTCCTCATGCTTCCAAAAGCAATACCAGGTATGCAGGGCACAACCATGTTGTTAATTCAGGGACAAAATAAACATGACCTTGAAGAGCAGATTCCTTTCCTTCAGCAATTTCCTTTCCAAAGAGTTTGCACAGTCCCTCTTTCTGTCCTTCCTGGGTGGAAATACCTCAGGCATCTCTCCATTGTTTTAAAGTAAAGCTACCTCAAACTACCACACTGTGTATCCACATTTTCACAATCATGAATGAGGAGGTACCAGCACCATCCATACAGAACTGTTATGAGCCTTAAATGAGTTACTATAGCACTGTGGCACCATGGTGCCAAGTACACATTAAGTGCTCAATGCATGTTCTGTATGATTCTTCCCACCTGGTTGCTACATACTAAGCATTCAGTATGCACTTACCTTCAGCCATGAGGATAAAGTCAGACATTTGGGGTCTTAAAGCATGAGCATTGCAGCTTAGCTTCAGTTGACAGTTCAAACTCCCAATCAAGAAGATCTGAAAACACTACTGTCCTTCTTTGAACAACTCAGTGACCCCTGAATATTGGTGGCACCACTGAAAAGGCTGGGAAGATAGCCTACTAGGACAGAAATTCTGTCCCTCTGTGTTTCTGCGTCCTGGCTATTATGATGTGAATTGCTCCACTGTACCACAACATCACTGCCATGCTAGACTGGATTCTCTGAAACCATGAGCCAAAATTAATCTTTTTTCTGTTAAGCTATTTTGTTCAAATATTTTGTCACAGCAATAAAAAGTCTGACTAATGTTATATACATGGGTATATGTATATATACCTCCCTTTTCCTTATTTGTTCAGTCATGAACACTTAAGTTGATTCCATTTCTTGGATACAGTGAATGGTTATGCACTTAACAAGGGAGTGCAGATATATCTTCAACATACCGACTTCATTTCCTTTGGATATATATTCAGCTGGATAATATTGTTCTATTTTTAGCTTTTTTAGGAATCTCGACAATGTTTTCTATAATGTCTCTACTATTCTACATCCCCATCAACAATGTGCAAAAGTCCTCCTTTCTCTCCATCCCCACCAACACTTGTTAGCTTTTGTCTTTGATAATGGCCATTTTAATAGGCAAAAGGTGAACTCTCATTATAGTCTTAATTTACATTTCTCCTTTTGTTTTCTAATGATTAGTGATGTTGAGCATCTTTCACAAACATATTGGACAAATTACATCCATATTTTTTCTTTTGAGAAATCTCTATTCAAGTTTTCACTTTTTAAACCTTGGCTTATATTCTTCCTGTTGTGTTCCTTATATTTTACATAGAAGTCGCTATCTGTTGTACATTTGAAAATATTTTCTTTCTTTCTATAGACTTTCTTTTTGCTCTGTTGAATTTTTTTTGGCTGTGCAGACTCTTTTCAGTTTCATACCTTACCATTTAGCTACTTTTGTTTTTGATACCTGTGCTATCAAGCTCATATCCCCCCTAAAAATATCATTGCTCAGATCAATGTTAGGGAGCTGTCCCCTTGTGTTTTCTTCTAGGAGTTTCATGGTTTCAGGTCTACATTTTTCATTCATTTTGAGTTGGCTTTGCATACAGTTTAAGACAAAGGTTCAGTTTCCTTCTTCTGCTTGTGTATATCTAGCCTAACTGGCAGTGTTCATTGAAGAGGTTATCAATGGGTCATCCTGTATTCTTTTGCCACATCCACACTATCTCCCAAGTTGAAAAAATCTTTTCCCACATTTTTCACCAAGATGACCTTCATTTAATGTGGCAGCCATGGAGGGCACTGCTCAGGATCCTCCCTTCCTGTTTGATGGAGAATATTTTGGGCAAAGTATCAACAGCTGCCAGTCTGAGGCCACATTATCCCCAGTCAGTTCTCATCTGACAACTGAACACATTTGGGGAACTAGAGTTGAGCCACTCCTCTTAAACTCAAGACCAATCAGATGGGCAATCTGTGCTTGGGTTCCCATTATCCTGATGGAGACTTTCTCAGAGTGGTGCTTCTCAGCTGAGACTCCTCCCACCCACACCTCCTTGCTTACCCTCTCCTTTCACAGATATCAGACAGGTATCCTGCCGCCTCCTCCTGTTTCCTCCATTTATCCTGCACAAATGTCTAGACCAATCTCGGTGTCTAATTCTGTGAGGACCTGAATCAACATACTTAGCCATGAAGCCTTAGCTAAGCATCACTTTCTGGAGGTGTTTTCTGAGCTCTGAGCCCATGTGCAGTCTCTGAAGTCCCAAACGACCATGCAGCCAACTTAACTAGAACACTTCTAATTCTGCCATGCTCATTAATTTCTCATCCATCTACTGAGTTCCCTGAAGATAAGAGCGTGTCCTATTAAATCTCTGACCAGGTGTTGGGGAATTTGGCTCAATAGGAGAGTACTTGCCTAGCAAACTTGAGGCCCTGCATTTTATCCCCAGTAAAACACAAGTGTGTGTGTGTGTGTGTGTGTGTGTGTGTGTGTGTGTGTGTGTGTGTGTGTGCTCGCCCCCACACTCTCTGAATCCACAGGATATAATGCAATACCAAATGCTGCATTGTAGACAATTATGGTTTGTTGAATAAATGAATGAATGAATGAATGAATGAGTAGGTAGGAAGCCAAGCTACAGTACCTATAAATGCAAAGTTATGAAAATATAACTATTGGGAGAAGTCTATGGAGCAAAGACATAAAAAGAAAGGGAAAATGATTTAAAGGGCAATTTCCACATTGTTCTTGGGCTTTCAAAGCATGAATTCTGTGTCCTAATCATATTTTTTAAGTTTTATGCACCTAGCCTAGATCTATTGAAAAATCATTTTTTTCTGCTTTTAATGAAAACATGGCTCTTTTTGGGAATGAAAGTTGCTGAGAAAATGAAATGCTTTAGGGAAAGTTAGTCCACAACTCTTCTGGGCCACCTTTCTTAATCAGAGACTGCATGGTTTCAGAATAAAATGGGTATCAGGTCAAAAAACCAGGGTAGCTCAGAAGCCCCAAGGGCACATGCATAACACAGATCTCAAGAGAAATGGCAGCCACGATCTTTGAGGCTCAGAGCTGGCATAAGGGCCTCTGAACCTACCGGGCACATTTTCTGCCTGTATCCAACCTGCCACCAATGTGTGGACTCTTTCTAGAGAACACTAGCAGTTAGTTACATCCGAAAGCAAGCACCGAACCAAGGAGATGAAATGAACTCCCTGAATCCCCAGTGGCAAAATGTAACGGAGTCTGGTTTGGCTGGCTGTGCACACCTCCTGGTCTCTCAGCTCTAGCTAAAGAGTGTGGTCTCAGAGCCACTGGGAGAACAGGACTGGGCATACGGCCATTGTGTCTGCATCTGTCGCTGTTCACAGCATCAGAGCTGTGCAGTCTGACCTGGGGCTTGCCTGACCACTGAGCTACAGTTAGAACTAGAAAGCCCTTACCTTCTCTTTGCTGTGTAGCCCCACACTCCACATGGAGCAAGTGGACCATATAGCGTTTGAATATTTTTTCCTTACAAAATCTATATGATTCCATCAGTTTGCTCTGCTATCCCCCAGGTTCTTAAAAAAAATCCTCAGCAGTGCTTTCTCCTTCCTTTTTAGCAAAACCATGAGCTCTTTTTTTAAAAAAATCTACATTTAACATTATAAGGAAAATCCTTCTCTAAGTCCCTAAATAATAACAAAAATCATTCAAAGCCACTTTACTGTAAGAAAATAAATATCTACGTATACATTTAAGATTATTTAAGCCAAATGCCTTCTTAACAACATTTCTCAATTATATGTTCAGCAGAGATAATATTAACTCTGAAGCATTTCATTCAGTGTTTTTTTTTTAATGTGGAATATCAGAAATTAGAATGAAAGTACCACAGCCTCAGATGCTTGTCCAAAAGGGCAAGACCACAGGTCAAAGCCACATACATCTCTCTGGGTTTGCTAGCATTTAACAAGATGAAAAATGTCAGCACAGAAAATAGCTTATTCAATGCAAATATGGACAAAAGCAGACTGTGTCAGTGTGCAAATGGAGCTTCGACCAGAGAAGAAGTCCCCCCCCCAGTCACCTGGAGGCACCTGGGAAGTTTCCTTTTGCTTAGTTCACCCTCTTTGCTAGGGATAAAGATGCAGAATATTTGCTTCATGGAAGAAAGAAAAGGCTCACCTGGGGTCCACTGAGCTCTCCTGCAGGGCAAGCTGGGCCCATTCTTGTGGTTCATTAGCCCATGGCATTTTTTTTTCTGTATCGAATCAAAGAAGCTGGTGCTTAGCAACATTCCCTTATCAAGACCAGGAAGATGGTAGAAAAGGAAGCCAATATTTCCTTTTATCTTATTTTTCTCTCTTCCACATGAAGGAGATATTTGTGCTAACTCAAATCCTCATGCTTAACTTCCTGTCCTGGGTCTTCTTGGACAGTGTATGTTGGACAGATTTGGCTGCTGGGCCCTTCCCCAGCTCTCTGCAATTTCAGTATTGTCCTGGGAATGGAAGCCCACCTGTATGTGATTCTGGCAAGGTGACTAAGATGGGGATTTCAGTGCTGTTGTTTCAAATCCAAACTGCCTTGGTTCCAAGAGACACAGAAAAGTGATGGTTGGCCCCACAAGCCAAAACTTTCCCCCTGTCCCCTGGGGTGACGTTTAGGCAAATCCACCTCCGTAGGCAGTCTCAGCAGCCTGAGACAGGATGCTGAATCAGACACATGCAGACATTCCTGTCAGCCTGACATCACATTCTCTGCCCATGAGCAAAGATGGGTTTAAAATAAAGTCTGTCTTCACTAGAATATTCAAGGAATTGTTGGATGGATGTAGGTGGTTTAGAAAGTTGCAGTCCAAACTGCTAATCTAGCTGGAAAGCAGATAGGACCTGAGGGCAGCTGGTGAGGCTGACCCCAGCCAGCGAGGGCACCAGCTGGTACTGTCAACAGATGACAGACAATCGGCTCTCTTGTACACTAGTGTCTGCTGGCAACTGGATTCCCTCACTACTACGGCTGCTGCCACAAAGAGCCTTCCATTGTTTTCAGTTCCAGATTCAAATCACCAACAGGTCCAGGCATAGCTGTCTAGGCCTTAGATGTAAACATGTGATCTAACTCACCACCAGGCTGTGAACTTCTTTGGATGAAAGCAGGTTACTCCAGAAGAGATTCCAGCATATATAGTAATGGAGCAGGGAAAGGAAGATGCCAACAGGGGATAGACCTGAGCATTATGGGCATGACACAGCTGTGGGAAACTGAGGCTCGTCCTTATTAGTGACCTCTGGTAGGCAATACAGATGCTGTTGGAGTTGTCCTATTGAAGGGTGAGAAAACTGGCCTCAAGTCCAAGGGATGTCAAGGTTTCAGCTTGTCACATCCTTACTGTCAGGAAGCTGCATGTGGTCACATTGGCATATTCAGGGCAGTGAGCATCAGGCATTTACACATAAGCACAGAAGCAGCTGCTACAGCAAATGCCGGGCATTTTTAGCTTCTCAAGCAACAGGTGAGTTCTGTGTTCTACCTAGATTCATAGAAAGAGCATCTGGATACTAGATAACCAAAAAGATGACAGATATCTTTTCCTTGATGTGCCAAACCCTTCTCCCTCTTTGTCTGCAAACTCACAAACCCTGGTGGTTCCGATGGGAGTCATCATTTTTACCATGGTCACTAGGATCGGCTATCTGATAGAGGGTGGCACCTGACTCAAGATGGGCCAATCAGAACTCTTCTGAGGAGTATTTGAAGTTAGAAATAAACAGGATTCCTCAAGTGGCCTGGGATTTAAGATACAGGGTTTAAGGAGCTCTGGCCAGTGCTCATTCCACCATGTTGGAAGAAGTTATCCCAAGAAAGAGGGGGAAACATCCACACAGACAGCCACAGAACTGAGAGACCATAGATCACCTGCTCTTCCCACTCCTGCATTTTCCTAGAATTTGGCCATCCAAAGCATTGTTCTTCTTACTTAGTTTTATTCCCCAAAGAATCCTGATTAATGTGGTGAGCACAGAGAACAGGAGGGGCTGAGATGATTAACACAATGTGGAGTCTTGGGGAACAGACTTCCCACCAAGATGAGTTAGCATGTAACAGGAGAGAAAGTTTGTGGAGAAAGGAGGAACAGATCTAGGCCAAGGGAATGCAGGCTGTTGTGCCTGCCCCTCGACCCAAAGGCCTTAGCAGACAACCAGAGGGCTTTGCAGCTGAGATGGTCTTCAACGCTGTCAGGCTTGGAATAATGCTTTTCATGACCTAAAGAAGTATGGCTTTCAACCTAGACTTCTGTACCCAGCAAAGCTATCCCTCATAATAGATGGAGAATTGAATGTGTTCCATGAAGTAAACCAGCTCTACGACTATTTGAAAACAAAGCAAAAATTTCAGAAGATCCTACAAGAGATATCCCACACAGAAGAAACAAGAAATCTACATCAGAAGAGTACCAGAGATCAGGCACGACAATCACAGTCAGTGTGCTAATAACAGCAGCACAGACAAAACCCTCATTATCCCATCATCATGGCAGGGCTCAAAGCAAACCTCACAGTTATATCACTGAATATAAATGGACTTAACTCCCCTATAAAAAGACACAGACTTGCAGGGTGGATCAGAAAAATGGACCTTTCCATCTGCTGCCTTCAGGAAATGCACTTTACTTCTAAAGACAGCAATCTTCTTAGAGTAAAAGGATGGAAAACAGTTTATCAGGCATGTGGAAGTAAAAAGAAAGCAGGTGTGGCTACATTAATCTCTGACAAAATAGACTTTACACCAAAATCAATTAAAAAGGATAATGATGGTCACTTCTTACTCATCAAAGGAATGATCTAATAGGAAGATATCATCATCATCAACATATACTCACCAAATTAGGGTGCAACACAGTTCATAAAGGAAACCCTACTCAAAAATAAAGCAGAAATAGACTCTAATTCCATCACAGTAGTAGACTTTAATACACCTCTATCAGCTCTAGACAGATCAACTAAACAGAAGATCAGCAGGGACATAACAGAGCTTAATGATACTATTGATCAACTGGGAATAACAGATATTTACAGAACGTTCTACCCCAAAGACACAGAATATACATTCTTCTCAGCAGCGCATGGGACTTTTTCTAAAATTGATCACATCTTAGGTCACAAATCTTCCTTAAATAAATTCAGGAAGATTGACATAGTTCTTTGCATCATATCAGACCATAGTGCATTAAAGGTAGAAATTTACATTGGAACAGGATCCAGAAAATACACAAAGTACTGGTGCCTGAATAATTCACTCATAAAAAATGATTGGGTAATCCAAGAAATAAAACAGGAAATTCAAAATTTCCTAGTAATAAATGATGACAATAACACATCTTATGAGAACTTGTGTGACACAATGAAGGCAGTCCTGAGGGTAAAGTTCATTGCAATAAATGCCTTCATATCAAAGACAGAAGTCTCAAATCAATTGTCTAAACACCCACCTAAGATCATTGGAACAGACGGAAAAAGCTAACCCAATGAGCTCAAGACGAAAGGGAATAATTAAAATCAGAGCTGAGATTAATGAATTGGAAATAAGGAAAATGATTTAAAAAATAGATAAAGAGTTGGTTTTTTGAAAAAGTTAATAAGATTAACAAACTCCTGGCCAATCTAATCAAACGAAGAAATGAGAAAGCCCAAAACAACAAAATCAGAAAGGACAATGGTAAGATCAAAACAGATCCCAAAGACATTGGAAGAATCATCGGGTCATACTTCCAAAACCTCTACTCCACAAAATTAGAGAACCTGGAAGAAATGGATAAGTTTTTGGACACCTAACAACTGCCAAAGCTTAACCTGGAGCAGATAAAAGCACTAAATAAACCCATCACAGACACAGAGATTAAAGATGTAATCAAAAACCTTCCCAAAAGGAAAAGCCCAGGACCAGATGATTTCTCAGCTGATTTCTACCAAGCCTTCAACATAGAGCTGAAACCACTCTTACTGAAGCTTGTTAGAAGCATAGAGAAAGAGGGAAGACTTCCAAACACCTTCTATGATGCTACCTTTGCCCTAATCCCCAAACCAGGCAAGGATGCAACAAGAAAAGAGACCTACAGACCCATATCTCTGATGAAATTAGATGCAAAAATCCTAGCAAACTGGATAAAACGCTACATCAAAAATACTATCCACGCTGACCAAGTTGGCTTTATCCCAGAGATGCAGGGTTGGTTCAACATACGCAAGTCGATAAATGTAATACATCATATTAATAGGCTCTACCACAACAAACACATGGTTATCTCAATAGATGCAGAGAAGGCCTTGGACAAAATTCGACACCACTTCATGTTCAAAGCTCTGGAAAGAATAGGCATAGATGGCCTATAACTCAATTTAATAAAGGCAATTTACAAAACTCCCAAAGCACAAACCATTCTCAATGGGGAACAACTCAAGGAGTTCCCACTCAATTCAGGAACAAGACAGGGGTGTCCACTCTCACCACTGCTCTTTAACATAGTGCTTGAAGTTCTAGCCCAAGTGATCAGAAAAGAGAAGGGCATAAAAGGGATACAAATTGGAAAGAAAGAAATTAAACTATCCCTCTTTGCAGATGACATGATCCTTTATTTATCAGACCCAAAGAATAGTATCAGTAACCTCCTGAAGGTGATTAATGCCTTCAGCAATGTGGAAGGATACAAAATCAACACACAAAAATCAGTAGCCTTTCTATATGCAGAAGAAGCAGACAGAAAAAGACATCAGAGAAACTGTCCCACTTTCTATAGCCTCAAAGAAAATCAAATACCTTGGAATATCACTAACCAAGGTTGTAAAGGACTTATGTAAGGGAAAGATTGAAACACTCAAGAAGGAAATAGAGGAGGACGTGTGAAGATAGAAAGATATTGCATGGTCATGGTTAGGGAGAATAAATATAGTAAAAATCGCAATCCTGCCAAAAGCGATTTACAGATTCAATGCCATGATGATAAAAATCCCAAACTCTTTCTTCACAGACATAAAAAAAATCTCTAGGTTTATTTGGAAGGGCCAAAGACCTTGGATATCTAAAACTATTCTAAGTAAATAAACCTACTCAGGAGATATCACCATGCCTATCTTCAAAACATACTACAAAGCCATAGTAATTAAAACAGCATGGTAATGGCATTAAAAAAGACAGATGGATCAATGAAACAGGATTGAAGACCCAGCTTTCATTCTGAACACCCTGGAAGAAAAAAAAGGAGGGACTTTACATAAAATAGGAGTAGGGAAAAATTTCCTGAGCAAATCTCCAACAGCCCAGGAAATACAACAAATACTTAACCAATGGGACCTGATCAGGCTCAAGAGCTTCTGTACAGAAAAACAAACCGTACTCAGAGCCAATAGACCACCTTCAAATTGGGAGATGATTTTTGCAAGCTACAACTCTGACAGAGGCCTAATTTCAAAAACCTACAGAGAACTCAAAAAAATTATTAGCAAAAACCCAAAATGCCCCCTCACAAAATGGGGCACTGATCTCAACAGAGAATTCACGGAGGAGGAAACACAAATGGCCTTGACCCATCTAAGAAAGTGCTCAGCATCCTTAAGCATCAGGGAAATGCAAATCAAAACCACAATGAGATATCACCTCACCCCTGTCAGAATGGCAATCATAAAGAAAACCAACAACAATCGTTGTTGGCGAGGATGCGG
>PVHP010052560.1:0-11059 GCA_004024765.1 Zapus hudsonius
TCCTCAGCTGATGGCAGTTTGGGTTTTACAACCTTGATGAAGCTGTGTTGTTGAGGGCGGGCTTATGGGGTTATAAGCCAGCTTCCCCTTGCCAGTGTTTGGCACACCTTCCTGCCGCTGTTTGCAGTGCTGTGGCAGAGGTGATGTCCAGCCCTCTGCTCATGCCATCGTTTTCCCTGCCAGAATGGAGTCTCCCCTCAAGTCTGTAAGCCAAATAAACCCATTCCTCCACAAGCCACTTTTGCTTGGGTTCTCTTTGTGTAGCAACTAAGAAGCTGACCGCAACAGATATATAGCACACATATGTGGGACCCTGCTAAGAGACATGGAGGATATAGGGTTTTGCTGAGACTGGAAGGCATCTGGGACTGTCTCCTTCTGCTAAGGAAGTCGAGACGAGTCTGAGGCCCCAATAAATCTCAAGCATATCCTGGACCCTCCAGCCTCCAGGCAGGCCACAACTGTGCCCTGAGATAAGCAGGCAATACAAGGCCTAAACTCAGTCCAGCTATAATAACAAACCTAAACAATAAGGTTACATTTCCTCTGCAGCCATCACCATTCTATACATGTCTAGAGTCGCAGAGAAAGCCCCCCCCAACTTATCTATGCAAACGAGGCATCCACAGGGTACTGGCCCCTGCCAATCCACTCATGAGACGTCCCTGACCCTACCAATCCCTTTGCTACCTATGTCCCTGCCACTGCCTTTTCCTCTATATAAACAACTTTTATCTATACAATAAATGAGAACTGTCCACTGCCACATTCTCCCGGGTGGCTATGCCCTACCGCTATCCCAAGGATGCTGTTCACCCAGCTCCATGGATGAACTGGAGTGTTAGTATACAATGACCTCCGAAGTAATCCACAAACTGTGCGCATGCACACACACACACACACACACACACACACACACACACACACACAAAACAGTACACAGGAGGTTCAGAACTGTGGCTTCAGGCCTAGGAAGGTATCCTCCACAGATAAAGGTAGGATGACTATATTTGTAAAATTATTCCCGGCTCTAATCTATATCCCTTGGATTTTAACTTTGCATCCTAACTGGCTATCTCAATGGCAAAGATATTACCATACAGTCTATAGGAAAAAAGTGATGTAACTAACATAATTGTACTTCCTTCCCTAAGATTAAGATTAATATACTTCCTTCCCTAATAAGATTAAGAATTATTCCTATGTAGAAATTTAAAAAACTAAAGTAACAGAAATACATTTCAGGGACTACAGATAGTAGGTTAAGTGAGATGAGAAGGAAAGGAGAGAGCCAGAGAGATGGCTCAGTGGATAAAGTACTTGTCCTACAAACAGGAGTACCTGAGTTCGCATTCCCAGAACCCACATAAACTCACTGTAGTGCCAGCCAGTGTCTAGAGCAAGAAGTGGGACAGAGACAGAATTCCCCAACCATCTGTGGGCCAGCTATCCTGGCAAAGGAAGACATGAACAACAAGAGCCCTGTCTCAAAGAAGACAAAGACCAACACAGTGTTGTCCGTTGACCTCCACACGCAAGCCATGGCATGGGCACACCCACTCTCACACACATGAACACACATCTATCGTATCTACACACCCACACAAAAAGAAGAAAAAGGAGAGCAGAGAAACTGTATCTAAGAATCTGATGTCTGAACAATATGAGAAAGCCATCTGAACAACTCTGAGGGTGATTAGTCCCATCAGATGAACGGGACGTGTCTCAGGAAAAACAGAGCTCCAGGATCAAAGCTAATATATAGAAGACAGTGGTTCTGGCTCTCATTTTACAAAAATAATAACTTTGAGTCAAAAAGATCTTAAGAGTAGATTTAATGGATTTTTTTCCATTTAATAAGAAAAAGCCTGAATATTTGCAAGGATAACCAGAAGACCTTGGAAATTTTTTTTATTTAGTTAGCATTTGTGTGTTTATATCAGGGCCTCAGGCCACTTCAAGCAGAGAATAACAGGTGCTTACACCACTTTGTGGGTCCAGCTTTATGTGGGTGGCTGGGGAACTGAACCCAGGCCAGCAGGCTTTGCAAACAGGTGCCTTTAACCAGAGAGCTGTCTCCCCAGTCCCAAAAGACCCTTTTATGAAAAAGTAATACTTTAAAAAGTGAGGCTCTCTTCTAGATACATACTATAAGTTGATAAAATTAGTGCTTGAAAACTTAGATGAGCCAATAAATGTCCAAATGAATGTTAATCTTTTCTTACCTTTTGCATATATAAAAAGTACCCAACAAAAATGGAAAATTTCAGCCACAGTACAGGGCTGTCGCCTGAAAGGGAGAAAAAAAATGATTAGATAAACAGAAGAATTAGGAAAAGACATCCCAGTAACTACAAGTTCAGTGTAAAATGAAACGGAAGCCACATTCAGAGGAGCAACAGCAGATCCAGGCTTCACCAGAGATGTGTGAGAAGTTCTGCCCCAACCAGTACTGGGAGGAAAGAGCTGGGCAGCAGACAGAGAGCTCATCTCAGAGGAAAAAGAAGCAAGGATTTTTCAACCTTTTGATGCCCAATGGAATATAAAATAAAAGCTGTAGCTCTCTTGATGGTATTAGAATGGCTAAGGCTGCTTCAAGGCCCCTATAGGCAGTCAGGAACTTCCCCCATGTCTTCCTGGCTATCAGAGCTGAGGAATGTAGCCCTCCCTCCCCAAAGAAAATCCACAACAGGTCAAATCACAAAAGGCCCTTTGGATGTGAAGTCTGGCCTTTCTCCAAGTTCTTATACTTTTATTTATTAAGAGTACCTGTTATATTTGGCCAAGTTATCAGCAGCAACAGAGTTTCAACCCAATTTTATGCTCTCATGCTGAAATCTCTGGCATTTAAACAAGATATCTATGGTGACCATATCACAACAGACTCATCTCTTTCATGTTTTGAGACAGGGTGTCATGTAACGTGGCTGGCCTAGAAGTTGTTATGTAGCAACAGATGGCCTTGAACTCCTGATCCTTCTCTCACCCTCCACTGTCCAAGTGCTAAGATTACAGGTGTGCACTAGCATGCCCAGCTGTACCATGACCTTGTCCTGTCAAGGAGTCAAGAAAAGCTAAATGCCCTGGAGTTCGAAGGCCGGCTTTCAGTCCAGGGCCATCAGGAGCAGGTACACTTATTCTCAATTCTAGCAGAGTGCTATATTGTATTTAACTCATCAGTCCACAGTAAGGATTACGTCAGGGCCTCTGTCATGTATGTTGCACATGACAAACTGTTTCTAGTTTCCATCGACTACCAAAATAAAATTCAAGGGCTGGAGAGATGGCTTACCAGTTAAGGCACTTGCCTGAAAAGCCTAACAACCTGGATTCAAAACTCACATAAAGCCAGATGCACAAAGTAGTACATGTGTCTGAAGTTCATTTGCAGTAGTAGGAGGTCCTGGCATGCCCCATTCTCTCTTTCTCTCTCTCTATTTCAATCTCTCTCTTTGCTTGCAAATAAATAAATTTAAAATAAACAAATAAAATTCTAATTTTTTAGCTTGTAACACTTAAGCCACTCTAAATTCTGGCTCTGTAACTTGAGAACTAAGGAAAAAGTCTAACTAACTGCCTGCTCCCAGAATCCCTCTTGCTTAGCTGCTTCCGTCTATTTTGACTTCTGCATTAAGGCTCCTTCTTATTTCCCAAGTCACTTGTCAAGTCCTACCTATCCTTTAAGACCTATGCCACGTAACCTTACCTGCTGGTCCATCCAGATATATTTTTGCCTCAGAAATTCTACATTTCTATTACCTATCGCACTCAGGACTTTTATAGTATGTTGCACTGCAGAAAATGGACTCTGTATCAGTTTCCACTTCCCTCACTACGTTGTCAATTCTCGAAAAAAAAAAAAAAAAAAAAAACCTAAGTTTTTGCTTTTGAATACTATCAGAGTCATTTCAGGGGGATTACTTAGTACTTAGTTTGACACAAAAGTCAAATAACAAAAATATCAATATGTGGTCTACATACTGGAAGCTAGCTAAGAGGTAAAAGCACCAAGGCCCGACTTTTTGGTTGCTAAAATTAAAAAAAAAGGAAAGTTTATACAAAAAAGGTTTCTGACAAGCATTGTGGTACACACCTTTAATGCCAGCACTACGGAAGCAGAGGTAGGAGGATCGTGTGAGTTTTAGGCCACCCTGAGACTACATAGTGAATTCCAGGTCAGCCTAAGCTAGAGTGAGACCCTACCTCAAAAACAAACAAACAAACAAACAAATAAGAACAACAAAAAGATTTCATACCTTTTGCATTATGAAATAAGCCAGTTTCTTCCTAGCTAACTTACAGCAAAAAGAAAAATAAGAGAAAATTCTGGGGCTGGAGAGATGGCTCAGCAGTTAAAGGCGCTTGCTTGCAAAGCCTGACAGCCCAGGTCTGACACTCCTGTACCCACATACAGCCAGGCACACAAGTGGCACATGTGTCTGGGGTTCATATGAAGAGGTAGGATGCTCTGTCATGCGCATACTCACTATCTCTCTTTTTTTCTCCCTCAAATAAATAAAAGAGAAAACTCTGGGGGAAATAAAGCTTATAAAATCAAGCTCTGTTTAAGTAAAAAAACAAAAAACCATATTGAGAGATGATCACACCCTTACATAGACCACAGCCATTCCTCAGTAACACACATAAGAACATACCGCTGTTTTCTTCCTCTTTGTTGACGAGGCTGTTCTTCTTGGGGATACTTGAAAATGTCTTGAAAAATAGGTTCATATTTCTTAAAAATTACAGCAGAAACGGTGAAGTTTCTTTCTAATCTTTCTGTATGTTCTCTGAAGTGTGGGGGTAAATCTGCCATGTCTTCCCACTTCTTCATCTTGTTAAAAAATTCAATCAAACTGAGGTAAAGACAAAAAACAAGGTATTTTTATAACATAAAAGCTATTCCAATAGCTATTACTTTTATAACTAACATAAAGCTATTCCTATATAAGTAACAGTAAACCAAAACTATTTCATTGAATCATATTTTAAAATATTTTTATTTATGTGAGAGAGAATGGGCACAGTAGGGCCTCTTGCCTCTGCAAATGGAACTCCAGATGTATGTGCCACTTTGTGCATCCAGCTTTATATACTCAGGAATTGAACCTGGGTCAGCAGGCTTTGAAAGTAAGTATCTTTAACCACTGACCCATCTCTCCAGCACTAAATTACATTTTATTAAATTATATTTATAAAATAACAATTCATGTTTTGATTAACTTAATCTCTTATCAGTTGGCATATTAGTCTGGTCTTCCTAATCTCTTTTTAAAAATTATCTTAGTTTTTAAAATTATATGACATCTAAGTATAAAACAAAAAATTAATATGAAAAATATAACTAATATATATGTGCCCAAGTGTGAAGAGTAGCAAATAACATAATATAGAATAAATAGGTATAATAAGTAGCATTTTTGGTTATTACATTTTATATAAAACACATCATACTGCAAGGAGCATTCTACAACTTACTTTCCACTGAGTTTCGGATCTTCACAATGTTGACACATACAGACAGCTAACTCATTCATTTCATTGCTAAGGACATTCCTTCCCATGAACCTGCCACGGCTTTTTGCTTTCACTCTGAATCTATAGAAACTTAGGTTGTTCCTAATTCTTTATAACAAAAGATTCTGCAAGAAACATCTCTGTACAGGTGTGTAAGCTTCTTGATGGACTACACAAGAGGTAGGGATCAGAGAATGTGCACCTTCAATTTGACTACACATTCCATACAGATTAATATGTATCTAAGTATAACATCATATAGTTGATGTTTTATTATCCTTTCAAGCCTACAGTTTCTCAAAAATTTTCTCAAGAGCCTTGAATTCATATCACTATTCTGTAATAATGGGTAACAACCTTTAAAAGTAAATTATTCTACATAAGTGCCTAATGCATTAAAGAATAAATATTTTCAACAGATATGTAAAACATGACACTAGCTTTGAAATGGAAAAAAATTTACCTAGTTTCTAAATTCAGCAGCTGTTAGAAATGCTCAGAAAATAATGAACAAAGAGAAATCTCATTATCCTTATGATGCATGAATGAGTTTTTACAGCACCCACATTCGATTTCACAAACTCTAATGGTTACCTCTGTTCAGAACATTTCAGAATTCTAGTTAGAGATACATAGTTTCCTTCAACACTCCCTTTGTTCACAGTTGGAACAGATTTTCTGCAAGCTACATATAAGGCACACGCAAGCCAGTGAAGATCATTTCCCTGGAAGAGAAAAGAGATTTTTGGTTAATAAGCTACCTATGTTTCAATATAAAAATTCCCAGGTTTATACTGAAAGGGTTGTTTTCATGATGGCCCTTCCCATGTGCTCTTCCTATGTGACACTGGAATTCTTCCTTGAGAGTTTAGGAAGACTGAGTTCCCTCCCCCTGAACCTGAGCAGTCCTGTGTCTGCTCACACTGATAACTGTCTCCACGATTAACATGGGTAGAGGTAATGCTATACAACGTCAAAGATCATGAAGAGGAAGACAGATCCTACCTAGCTTTCTCAAGAGGACATGGCTCTTGGAAATCATAAGCCAGTATGAAAAAGTCTGGCTCCTTTGAATCACCGTGCTAGAGAGCCACAATATTGGGTGGGCATCACACACAGAGAGATGACCTCACTGTGCCCCTCGTGGCTCTAGACTTCCACCCAAGGCTGCAGTCATTCTGAAGCAGAAACACGACACTGTCTCTGTGCTTGGTCTGAATGCCTCAACTAGAAGATTTGTGATCAAAATACATTGTTTTATGCCACTAACTTTTAGGATGACTTGGTACATGCAGATATCCTGAACCAAGATTGTTGTTTACATCTATTTTTAATTTTTGTTTAAAAATCGAGAATACTGAAAACAATAAAGTTAATCTTAAATGTTCATTCTTCCGATAATTCTCTACCTATTTGAAACCTATACATATAAGCATAAAACTTGTAACCATGTGGACTAGTGTGGTTCTATTACCAGATGCTTGTCAAAGAAAATAAAATTTAAGATATTACTTCTAGAAGATTAGCTGGGTGAGGTGGTACACAAATAGAATCCCAGCATCTGAGGCTTACCTGGACATGATGGAAGAGACCCTGTCTTTACCAAAAAAAAAGAAAAAAAAATTCAGTACAATTTCCCCTCTCCTTATAGGGCCTTAATTGGAAGATATCCTTTAGTTTTACATATCCAGTACTGGTCTAAGTAAAAATAAGAGAAATTGGAGAGCCTCTACTTTTTTATGTTTACACAGAGTAGCTCAAAACCCAATTATAGTTTATATAACACAGAACTTTTATTTTATAAAAAAATTAAAATTTGTGCATTGCACCAGGCAAACATGAAGCAGGCTTGTAATAATAGCACTTGGGAGGTAGAGGCAGAACCATCAGCAGTTCAAGGTCAACCTTGGCTACACAGCAAAGTCAAGGCCAGTCCTGGCTCTACTGAAATCCTGGGGAGAGAGAGAGGAAAGAAGGAAGGTGGGAGAAAGGAGAAGGGAAAGGGATGAGGCAGAAAAAACTTATGGGAATGGGAAAATGGCTCAAAAGGTAAAAACACTTGCTTTCAAAGCCTACTGGTCCAGGTTCGATTCCCCAGGCACCCATATAAAGCTGGACAGGTGTTAGTTTGCATCAGTAAGAGATTGTGGCATGTGCACACACACACACACACACACACACACACACACACACACACACAGAAATATTTTTTAAAAGACTGTATAGAAAACACATCTCTGTGGGTTCTGGGTAATTGAATTTGGGTCCTGCTTTGCAGGCAAATGCCTTAACCACTAAGCCATCTCTCCAGCCCCTAAATTTAGTATTTTTAAACTTACTGTGGTATAAGCATTTCCCCATATTTTAAAACAATTTGTAAATAGGATTTTTAAAAAAAGCTCTTGGTGTTTATTTCAGTATTTGATTCAGCTAGTATAAATGCCATAAAATTAAGAACACTGAAAAAAAATACATCTCTAAGAAATGCACTGCTGGGGATTTGAACCCAAGGCCTTACCATGCTAGACCAGCAATCCACTGAACTGCATGCTCAGCCCCATGGTTTCATGATATTTTTGACTTACAAGACCTTGAGGTAAACTGAGTTTTAGAACTATGAGTTGATCTCCTAGAAAGTATACAGCTAAGCAGTTGTAACATTGTCTCATGTTCTAATAAAAGTTTTAGAGAGGATAATCTAGTATGGACTATTTGGTTTTAAAAAAAAATCCACAAACACAGTCCCCAAAGAAAGGGAAAAAATAAAACAAGTCTTACATATGAGAATTTTATAGAGCGTGAAGGATGAAGAAGATGGGGAGGGGTTTGTAAAGGAATCCATGCCTAGGGGGCTGCCTGGTTAATCATCCTAACAAACATTTTTTAAAAATATTTTATTTATTCATTTTCAATAGAGAGAGAGAGAGAAAGAGAGAGAGAGAGCACCAGGGCCACCACCTTGCGGGTCACGGCTTATGTGGGTCCTGGGGAATTGACCCAGGGCCTTAGGCACTGGAGGCAAGTGCCTGAACCGCTGAGCCATCTCTCCAGCCCCTAACAAACATTTATTGAAAAACCCATAGTACTAAAAATAGTCATCCTTGAGTTGGCAATGTATCTCAGTTGGCAGAGTGCTTTCAGGAGGCCCTGGGCATGAACTGGACAGGGTGGTGTACCCCTGTAATCCCTGCACTTGGAGGTAGAGGCAGAAGGATGAGGAGTTCCAGGTCATCCTCAGCTACATAAGGAATTATGGGGTATGTAAGACCCTGACTCAAAAACAAAAACGTCATCCTAAAACTTAACAATGCATAGCCGTATACCTATAAAGGCTAAGTAGATCTGTGTACTAGGTATAACACTATGAGGAAACTACCTAAATTCGGAGGCTTTGTTTTCTTAGCTAACAACAAAGAATTAAATGAGCTACAAGAATTACACACACACAAAAAATTACAAAAGGATCAAAAGAGAAAATTCCAGAAGCAGTGTTCAGTATTAAATATCACAGGTGGAGACTGCTGGCCCATATTAATTTACAGCATACCTGACTAGCAGCTCCCCAGGGGAAGGAGTTTTAGATTGTCTCTGCTTGATTCCCAGCATCTAGTATACTGCAGCAAATAACACAAATACTTTGCAAATGAGCAGATACTCGTGCATTTACTGGGAAAACTGGGATAAAAAGAGCGATTAAAATCTCACTAACCGGGGCTGGTGAGATGGCTCAGCGGTTAAGGCACTTGCCTCCAGTGCTTCAGGCCTCAAGTTCAATTCCCCAGTACCTACATAAGCCAGACCCACAAGTTGGTGGCCCTGGTGCGCTGGCTCTCTCTCTCTCTCTCTCTCTCTCTCTCTCTCTCTCTCTCTCTCTGCTTAATAAAGAAAAATTTTTTTAAAAAAGAAAAATAAAATCTCACTAACCAAGAAAAAATAATCAGGCAATCATGTATGTGTTTTAAAAAGTAATTTACTGAACACCTAGTGTCACTAGCTTACCTAACAGCAGGCTTCGCATGACTTAACCTCCCTGTGATTAGATGCTTTTTTGGAGGCACCCGTGACCCTTCTAATTGAAAGTCCTTCTGCTTGCCTGCTACAGTCTGACTACACACTACCTTAGTTAACCTTTAGGATAGTTTTCTGGGATAGCTACAAATATCTCCAGCTTACATATAACAAGATTAGAGTTTCCCAGTGGGTTAGTAACATGTGAGAGAGATCTATGAAGTGCTAAAGCCACCATGTTACTGGTTTTTTTCTGTACATACAACAATGGGGAGTGGGGAATTAATACCTGAATTCAAACTCTACTAATGTGTGGATAGACTTTTTTTTTTTTAAGTAATCACTTAGCAGAAAGACCCCTAGGCAAAACACCACATTAGAGCCAACCTTGCACGTTGGTTAGGCTAACCCTTTACCATGTTACCTCCATAAAATATACATGGGAAAAGCAGAGAACCCCGAGTTTAAATGCCACTCGCGCAGGCAGTACTGCTGATAAACAATCCCGACTTCCGTGTCACTTCCCATTGGCCCAGGCAGGGGAGGTGCCTGCAGACTTGACAGGCACTGGCCAGAATGTCCGCAGAAAGGGACTTAAGAAGCCTGTATCTCAGCCAAAAAGGGCCTCAGAGGTCATGTCAGCAACATATGGGTGGGTGGGTTGGGGGGTGTGTGTCACCAAGACCTGGGCGAAGGCAGCGCTGAAGGAGGGTCCATCTCCAGGTCCCCCCCTTGGTCCACTCTGCTGGACAAGCACACCTGCTCGCTCTACCAGCCAGGTGGACGCGAGCACCCAGTGGACGGACCACGGTAGCCGCCGAGACCCGCAGGGAGAGCGATGTCAGCGTGCAGCCGGGGGAGCCGCGGGGAGCCGGGCTCCGTCCGTCCATCCGTCCGTCCGTCCGTGCGTCCACTAGGCCCGCGTCCCCTCCCGTCCCCGCGCACCTCCAGCGTGTAGCTCTCGCTCATGCTCCGGTAGCTGTCCCAGGCCTCGGCCCGCGCCGCCTCGTCCATGTTCAGGCGGCTGCACAGCTCCTCGAACCGCTGCTGGATCTGAGGGCTCGGGGACCCCGCGGGCGGCGCGGCGGCCTCCGCCTCGCCGTCGTCCTCCTCGTCCTCGTCGCCGGCGGCCGTCGCCGGAGGAGGCGGCGGCGGCGGTGGCGGCGACTGATCGCCTCCAGACGGCATAGCCGCAAGCCGAAGAAGACACGCAGCCGCTCCCGGAGTCAGCTCAGGGCCCGGCCCGCAGCCATTCAAACCGCGAAGCGCCCGCCCGCACCTCCACTGCGCCGCCGCTAATGCGTTTGGCCTTAGGGGCACCCGTAGGTCTGAGCGCGGCCCGCTGGGAAATGTAGTTTTGGGTGGCGCTCCGGGGACCCAAAAGCCTTGAGAAGGGCTGGAGAGATGGCTCAGCGGTTGAGGCGCTTGCCTCCAGTGCCTAAGGCCCCGGTCAATTCCCCAGGACCCACATGGGCCAGACCCATAAGGTGGTGGCCCTGGTGTTCTCTCTCTCTCCCCTCTCCCTCCCTCCCTC
>PVHP010052561.1:0-11050 GCA_004024765.1 Zapus hudsonius
GCCCCTTGCTGGCTTAGGACTGGGCAGCCTCCTCCAGTTCCTCTCTGCTAAATATATATATTACCAGCCTTCCGGGAACTTCCCTCCCTCTCTGCTCACTAGCCAGAGCCTCCAGATCCAGAGCTGCTATCCAGCGAAAAGAAACGAAAGAAGGAAGAAAGAAAAGGTCAAGACATGGTAATCCTTCCGGAGATCCTGTATGTGGCTGGCTGTGCCTGGGTTTGCGAAGGTGCGGTCCAAGGTGTGTAGGCTGCATGGACTATGTCCCCTAGAAAGTGGCCAGGCATCTTGCGCCCCTCCAGGGTTGGGGCCTCTGAGATGTTCCCAAGGTGTAGCAGAGGCTGTGGACGGTGCTAAGGGTGTCCATGGGTAGGGATGCTAAGCCTGCTGTGTGAAGTGGGAGCCGGGTCTGTCCGCTCAAATACAACCACACACTGAACGTTCTTTTCTCTAGGCAGCCCTGTTGGAGCGCAGGGAAGGAGACTGTCTCGTCTCCTGCGAAGCTAGCTCTGCCACAGACAGCCAGGCAACCTAAGTTTGCATGTCCCCAGCTCCTCGCACGGACATGCCAGGCGCCCAGAAGGCGACAAGGCCTCTTCCACTGCAGCTGAAGAAGTGGGGGCGGGGAAGGACGGATGGGGGCTAGGAATCTAGAGAAACCGGAGGCCAGCGGGCTTTGAAGGAGCCGAAGGCCGGCTTCAGAGATCCGCACACACTTCTGTCACTTCACTTCGCACCGGGGCCCAGATGCCTGGCTCCTAGTCTCCTCGCAATGACTCGCGAAAACATCCTTCACCACCAGCCTCCCCACCAGGTCCCTGTCCGACCCAAACGCCCCCCACACTCCACCCCCGCAGTCTGCGGGAGACCCGCACTCACCTGGGTCTGCGTGCGCCAGGTCTCCCACGCGCTCCTGCGCCCGGCGCTCCAGGCCACCTTTCCCGCTACCAGCGGCCCGCAAGCCGGCACGGCAAGGTTGGCGAGAGCCGGCGGCGTCCGTGCGAGTCCCTTACGGGCCGGCAGCCAGGCGCGGGAGCCGCCCGGGCCCGCGCTCCCCGCCCGCGCCGTCTGCTTTCCGGAACCCCGCCTGGCGCGCAGTGTCAGGGGCCCCGCGGCGGCGGCAGGCCGAGCCCACAGGGGCATTAGGCCAACTCCCCCCTCGCGCCCGCGGAATTCGCTCTTATTATTATTAAAGAATCCCCCAGAACGTGTTTACGTTGAGCCTTGTAAACTTCCTGCCAGGGACTTCGCAATCTCTCAGGAAATCAGAACCTGCGCTTGTAAAAATGGGGACGCGGGGCCAGCCTGGCGGATTTTCAGTGCTGTGTGTTGGGGGAGGGGGCCTAGGTAGTCTACTTTCAAGGTCAAATCTGGGCACTGTGTGTGTGTGTGTGTGTGTGTGTGTGTGTGTGTGTGTGTGTGTGAAAGAGAGCGAGGGGCAAGGAAAGATCTCAGGGATCTTTAGAATTGGGGTTCGTGAGTGGCCACACTGGCGCATGCACGAGTCTTAAGTTTGCGCGTGTGGGTGTGTAACTTTCCGGGTTAGCTGGTGCATCGATGTATATAGGTGCGTGCTAAGTGCGTGCATTAGTGGACGGGTGTGTGCGCGCACAAGGATGAATGAGTGAACGGACCGATTGTTCGGGTAACCTGTGCGGTCTTGAGCACAGGCTGGGCTAAATAAAGGTTCATCGTTTGCCCAGGTCCCGCTTTGGCTCTCTGAGCCAGAGACAAAGCGACTGCGACCGGCCCTGCGCTTTCGTTTTCCTCCGGCCCTGGGCTCCGGGGAGGATGGCTGGCCCGCTGGAGCGCACGCTGCTGGGCGAATCCGAAATCTCGGGCGCAGCGGCGCAGCGCAGTCCTTCCCGGGGCGGGGAGTGTGGGTAGGCGGTCCCTCTTGGGAACTTACGCCGACCCGCTGCGGGAACCGGGAACCCAGCCGGCTGGCTGTGCCCACGTTGGTCACGACCTAGCAGCGGCCGTGCGTGTTGGGGAAGGTCCAGGGCCCAAGGCGCGGTTCCAGCGGTGCCGATCGGGCCTAGAAGGCCAGGGGGTCGGCGCGCGTCGGGGGGCCGAGCTGCGGGACCCAGGGCGCGTGAACACTTGCTAGCCAGGTTGGTGGAGGAGGGGAGGGCTTCGCCCGCCCGCTGCCGAGGGGTTGGCAGGGTAGGGGCCCTTTTAGCGGCCGGTGCCGCGGGGGCTCAAATGGGGCAGGGAGGATAGGGACCTCGCGAAGGGTCGCCCGGGGGAGCCAAGATGCAATAAGAGCGGCCTGAGCCGGGGAATCGTGGAGCCAAACGCCGCGGGCGGCTGGGACCCAGTACTGCGCACGGCGAGGGGCGCACGGCCCCGCAGGCAAAGGGGTGTATTGGGGGGTGCCTCCCCTACAAAAGCCAAAGGGGGAGCTTTCTGACGGCCTGGGCCGCTAGGCTCCTGCCCGGGAGGGAGGGCGAGAGGGAAAGAGGGAGGAGAGAGAGAGAGAGAGCCGGGGGAGGAGGGAGTTGGAGAGCGAGGGGGGCCCCGAGCCAACCGCTGGCGGATCCAGCCGCTCCCCGGGGAGGGCGGGCGCGCGCGCGAGCGGGGGAGGGCGCGCAGAGGCTCGCTCCGGAGAAGTGGCCGCCGATGACGGCAGAGGTGCAGCCGGCCCCGCGCGCGCAGCCCCCTCCCCCTCGCCCTCCTCCCCCTCCTCCTCCTCCTCTTCCTCCTCCTCCTCCTCCCGGCTCCTCCGCGGCGCAGAGCAGCGGCAGCAGCGGCGGCAGAGACAGCAGCCACCCGATGTCTTCGGCGCCCGAGAAGCAGCAGCCACCGCACGGCGGCGGTGGCGGTGGCGGCGGGAGCGGTGGCGGCGGAGGAGGCGGCGCAGCCATGGACCCCGCGGGGTCCGGCCAGTCCAAGGCCAAGAAGACGAACGCGGGCATCCGGCGCCCGGAGAAGCCACCCTATTCGTACATCGCGCTCATCGTCATGGCGATCCAGAGCTCGCCCACCAAGCGCCTGACCCTCAGCGAGATCTACCAGTTCCTCCAGAGCCGCTTCCCCTTCTTCCGCGGCTCCTACCAGGGCTGGAAGAACTCGGTGCGCCACAACCTCTCTCTGAACGAATGCTTCATCAAGCTCCCCAAGGGCCTGGGGCGGCCAGGCAAGGGTCACTACTGGACCATCGACCCGGCCAGCGAGTTCATGTTCGAGGAAGGTTCCTTTCGGAGGCGTCCGCGCGGCTTCCGAAGGAAATGCCAGGCGCTCAAGCCCATGTACAGTATGATGAATGGATTAGGCTTCAATCACCTCCCGGACACCTATGGTTTCCAGGGCTCGGCCGGTGGCCTCTCGTGTCCTCCCAACAGCTTGGCCCTGGAGGGTGGCTTGGGTATGATGAATGGCCACTTGCCGGGCAACGTGGACGGCATGGCTTTGCCCAGCCACTCGGTGCCTCACCTGCCTTCCAACGGCGGCCACGCGTACATGGGCAGCTGCGGGGGTTCTGCGGCAGGGGAATACCCGCACCACGACAGTTCGGTGCCCGCCTCCCCGCTGCTGCCGACCGCCGCCGCCGGCGGGGTCATGGAGCCGCACGCCGTCTACTCCAGCTCCGCAGCAGCCTGGCCGCCTTCGGCCTCCGCCGCGCTCAACAGCGGCGCCTCCTACATCAAGCAACAGCCACTGTCCCCTTGCAACCCGGCAGCCAACCCCCTGCCCGGCAGTCTCTCCACGCACTCCCTGGACCAACCATACCTACACCAGAACAGTCACAACGCCCCGGCCGAGCTGCAAGGTGAGTGGGGAACCCTGAACCCCTGGACTAGCCCCTCGAGAAGCCCGCTGTGCTCTTAGGATAGGAGCCCCAATGCTGATGGGAGTAAACAGCTCCCTAGAGTGCCTCTGGTTCCCATGTCTCTCTCTCTTGAGGGATAAATGCGCTCTGACACCCTCAATTTGGGATCATTCATTTTTTTTTCTTTCTGTTCTAACTTCTCCCCAGTAGGTCCCATTCTCACCAGAAAGGCTCAGAACTTAATACTCTAATGTCCTTTAGGACACACAAGGGTCCCTTCACCTCTCTGAGAGGTCTTTTTGCATGGAGCCAAGGCCCCAGCCCTGGCCAACAAGCCACTGTCTCCTGTCTCCTGATAGGCCTCCAACAGGCTGTCTGGCCTGGCCAGAACGGAAGAGTAAGGCCTAAGCGCCAGGGCCCAGCGTTCAGGGACTGAGTACAGGCCCTTCAGGGAACCTGGCCTGGCTCAGAGTCCAGGAGCTGGGAAGTTTGGCAGCCAGACCTGGTGGGGGTCTGCAAAGACCCTTTGTTTCTTAGGACCTAGGTCCCTACCTCAGACACAACCCCCACCCCCAATAATCACAGTCATCTTCACACACACCCCAACCTCCATGGGTCACCATCTCCCCCTGGGTCTAGTTTTGGAAGGGGAAGAAGGCAAGGGGCAGTCAGGGGTCATCTGTCAGCAGCCCCTGGGAAGCTGGAGCCAGGGCAGGAGGCAGCGGGTTGCCTCTCCACAGGGGTGGCCCAGTGAGTGCTGTTTAAAATCCTGCCCCCTCCTACCCTGGGAGCCTGTTCTCCACAGGATCTTTCCTGGGAGAAGCAGCTTGTCCCTGGCTAAGCCTCCCATCAATCTCTGATCCCGCCACGGCAGAAGTGGCTTCTGCAGGCCCAGAGCAGATCCAGGAAGCCCTGGGCTGGGCTGGGTGTCCCAGGCAGGAGAGGCCTAGGTGGTGGGAACTGTTCACAGCAGAGATCTTCACTGAAGTCCTGGGATTGGGATTGTTTATTGGGCACACAGCTTCTGTCCCCCCTCCCCAAGTCTGTGCTGTCCACACTGAGGACCTGGAACCCCCGGGATCCTTGACAGCAGGAGTGGTTTGCCAGCAGGCGGCTGTGCGCTTAAGCCGGGCTGAACTGCCTGTACATCTACTCCCTTCAGCAAAGCTTCTCCTCTCATATTCTGCACACTAACTCCTGTCTCTTGCTGTTGCCTCACCCTCTAGGCATCCCGAGGTATCACTCTCAGTCACCCAGCATGTGTGACCGAAAGGAGTTTGTCTTCTCTTTCAACGCCATGGCGTCTTCATCCATGCACTCTGCCGGTGGAGGCTCCTACTACCACCAGCAGGTTACCTACCAAGACATCAAACCCTGCGTGATGTGAGGCTGAGTGCCAGGGCCCTCCTGCCCAGGCTGACCAGCCCAGGGACTTGGAGCCCACTGCCAGAAACTGCTTTATTCTCGAGGTATAACCGTCGTCGTCGTCGTCATCGTGGGCAGAGGAAGAAGAAGGGTCCTGCCCCTCCCCAATAGGATTATTTGGAAAGAAACTTCCCAACTCAAGGACCAAGCGCTGTGGTCAGTAATTCCTTCACTTCCTCATCAATTTCTTAAAAACAGTGGCAGCGGGGCCTGATGGGACCACAGCTGTTCCTTCAATAAATACCACGAAGGTGTAGGGGGAAAACCCTTAACATCGAAAGAAGAATTCTGCTGAGGTCTCCTCGCTTCCCTCCAGTGCCAAAAGCGAGGGCAGAATATTGCAAGAAATGCAAACATATGAGACCAGTCACTATCAAAAGACTTTTATTTTGGGTTGAATATTTATCTTTTAATTTTAACTTTTTTTTTCTTGAAAGAATGTCTTGGAATGCGCATGCCTCCCTTTGGAGCCGTCATTTCCTTCCCTACCTGGGAGTCATCTCCAGAAACCACCGGGAGATCTTTGTGCAAATAACTTGCATTTCTGAAACCACTGTTCCGTCTTTTTAAAAGAAAACAGGAGTCCAGAGAAGTGAGAGGCTATCAGGGACCGAGGTCCCTTACTACCTTTCTCACTCCACAGCAGCGTTTTGTTTTGTTTTGAATTGCTTTTGGGTGGGTGTTTTCTGTCTCCTAATCTGTACTGTAAACTTTTAGGGGAGGAGGAGGAGGTGAACACAGCAAGACACAGCAAGACCCAGGGATGAGGAGGCCCGTGACCCGAGTGATGAAGAAAGGTTAAGGCACTTTGAAAACTATAGCCAGGCCCATTCTGTTATTTATTCTTTCTTTCCCTAATAATCAAACACCACCACGTAGGCTCCTCCGTTTATCAGTATTAACGGTGTAACTTTGTTGGCAATATTTGCCATGTAGAGGTTGTTTTTTTTAGATATCCATTGTAAATTTGAAACAAAGACCGATCTATGTAGAAACAAATTTCCATATGTTTTATATAAATATATATATAATATGAAGGACTACCCCCCCTTTTTTTAGTATTTCGGCTGCCCAAGGGCAGAGCTTGTGACACATTTTAAATTTTCTTCTGCACTGTATAAAAGGACAATTGGAAGATGTTCTGCCTTTTGTGTATTTTTTTTCCTAAAAAAACAACAAAAATAAAAATGTATAACATTTGTACATGGCTTTTAAAACTGTATCGACTAGAAATAAAGTCACAGGGCTATTTTTCTTGGGTTTGAGATTAGACGCTGACTTCAGATGCCCAAACAGGAAAAACTGTAGGTCTGGACTTTTGAAAAACAATTTAAATTTGGATAACTGAATACCTTTTTAATCTCTCTCTGTGTCTCTCTCATCTTTCCCTCCTTCTTGACTTAATCATCTTCACTCTTCATTTCACAAGTCAAATTTGGACAAGAGTAGCTATTTTTCTTGGTTTCTGTTTAGGAGCCCTATGTCCCTCTAAATGTCATTTCTTTTTTAATGAAATAATCCAACATTTAAAGAAAAACTAGTCCTTCCCTTGGGAAGACCAAGCAAAAATATATATCAAGAAATATATATATATATACTCTCATAAATAATCATGATATATATATCTTGATACACACACATATATTGTGTTTTTTTGCTACTCCAAAGCTAATGAGAGATTTATTCCCAATTTTAGACTTTACTGGTCCTAAATTGTTATAAATAATGAAACAGCTTTTGAGTTTTATTTTTATCTTGTTTTGTTTTTGGGGTGCCCTGTTCTTGGTTTTTCTCAATCAAATCTGTATTTAGAAACTTCTGAACATTGGTAGATGTTGGGGTTGCAGGCCTGGTACCATTTCCCTCTTGATTCGTATTTTTCCCTTCCCGGAAACAACAACAAAAATCTCAGCTCGGATCTCTTATTGACTACCCTTCTATAGCAATCCCACTGTAAGCAAACAAACACAATAAGTCACATTGTTGGGGCGGCCGTCCTGACCCACCGCAGAGTCCGTTGCGCGCCTCGGGGTCGCGAGTTGGAACCTGCTTCTTCTCAGATTTGACATTTGGGAGGTGGGCGTAATTTCTCCGGTGCTCTGTTACATCAAAATTATCAATAAACTCGTCCGAGCAATTAATGTCCCAAACTAACAGCTGTCTATAAAACCTAGATAAAGGGGACAGGAAGAAAGACAGGCGACTCCATTGCTTGGGAACTTCGGGGGACTGCTAGGCGCGCTGCCTCTGCGCCTGACTCTGCGTGCCCCGCAGGCATCAGGTTCGAAGCCAGGCGGGGAAGGCTCAGTCCTACCTGGGATAGGGGCCACCTCTTCATCCCAGCCGCCAGCCACCAGGCCTAGGAAAAAGGGTCCAGCCTAGGGGGGCTGGAAAGCGTCCCCAGGCCTGCCAGCGCGCGGGAACCTTGCATGGCGCCCCCAAAGCCTGCAGGGTCCCTTTCCTCTAGGTCAGCCTGCGCCCCAATTAAGACGGAGGCCGGGAAGTGGGGTAGATTAGCAGAAACTCAACCCGGGCTGGTCCCTTCAGGGCGCTCCCAGGACCCCTTGGGCAGTGTCTCCAGGGTCCACACCACTCCCTTGGCGCCCTGGGAAGGTCACAGCCCTGCTTGCACACTCCTTGTTAATGGCTTTGGAGCCGCTGGACCAGTGTCCCAGGCTTCCCTGTCCTGTGGCTCAGTTTCAGTAAGATCTCCCAGTTCTCCTACTTCCAGGGCCAGCAGGATGGGAGACACCCATTGGGACCCCTGTAAGGAAACAGGCCCCTATTCCTTGGGGATGAGGCCTGGCCTCGGTCTCAGGGTTTCGAAGGCAAAAGCTGCCTCTGAACCCAACCTAAGATTTTCCACCGCAGATCGGTCCAGTTGGGTTGAGTTTCATCGGTCTGGACTGGTGCAGGGCCCGTGGAGTGAAGCGCTCATCGACAGGCCCACAAAAGCCCAGTGGCAGGGGCGTGCAAATTACAAGTTTAAAAGCAAAAGGTCTTCCTAGTCTGGTGCGAAATTAATTCGCCTATGGCTTAGATCGCTTGGGTTTAGTGGCTCATCCGCTAGCGGACAGGATGGTTCCAGGCAGAATGAATGTGCAATCTCTCCGCCGCCTTAGGGAACCTGTGTTAGGGAAGGAGATCGAGGTGTCCCCCTCCCCGAGTGTATGTAAGCCCCCAATGGCAGGTCGGGAGGAGGGCAGGTGCCAAGAGGCATAGAATCTCCTCCAGTACGTAGATTTTCCTGTTTCACCCATGCCCGCTTCTCTACGCGCTCGGGTGGACGACCTGGGCGCAGTCACATTGCGGCTCAAAGCAGTTCAAACGCCTAGGCGGGGACTCAGGGCTCCCCAGACCCAGGCGTGGGCAACGCTGGCCAGATCCAGAGGGACTTTGCGCCGCCGCTGCCGCTGTGAACTACCTCCAGGGCCCTAGTCCACTGGTAGCGCCTAGGGGCTAGAGGGCGACCCGGGTGTGAGCCTCTGATGTGCGGGCGCCTGGTCCGCAGGGCACCCTGCATCCGCTGTCTTCCCTTTGAGGCTGAGGGGTCTAGGGCAGGGAGGGGTTGTCTTGCAGACGCCCACCGTCAACACTATTCCCAGGAGGTAGTGGAAAGCCCTAGCTGGAGTCACTGAACTGAGGCCATCTGGCTTGAGCAAACCAAGTCACTCCTCCTGTCCCTCCATTTCTTCATCTGCGACAGTGTCATCCCAGTGGAAATGCCACCCAGATGGGAAGGTGGTGGCCATCAACCACTACCTGGCATTTCCCACCCCAAAGATCTCATGCTTTGTGTGGGGGGCGAGGTGCAATCATTTATACTTTACCGGGACCTTTGCTTGGAAACGTCTTATGAGCACCCACTTTGATTAAACCTGAAGAGTGGATTAGACTTGGGGTTCCACACAGGCCCACCTGAAGAATCCTCTAACCCTTTGGTAAGCAGAGCAGACAGGCCCAAGTCTGGGAAGAGAGGGGCTTTGTCTCTGTTGATCTAACAGTCTGAGATCCAACCCCATCAGAAGCCCTGACTTTAAATAAATAAATAAATATATGTATATATATATATATTTGAAAGAGAGTGTATATATAGATATAGATATAGATATAGATATAGATATAGATATAGATATAGATATAGATATAGATATAGATATATGGGTGCACCAGGGCCTCCCACCACTGCAAATGAACTCCAGACTTAATTAACTATTTTGTGTATCTGGCTTTTCATGGGTGCTGGGGATCAACCCCAGGTTGGTAGGCTTTCAAGCAAGCACCTTAACTGCTGAGCCATTTCTCCAGCCCATTCCTAACGGGTTTTATTTTTTTTCTCTAACACATACTCTCTGGAGGAAGGACCCAGGAGCCCAGTTTCCAGAGTTCCCAGAGTGCTGTTGAGCACTGAAGTGTGAGTTCCTCTGCCCTACAGTCCCACCAACGGGGAGCTGGGCCTGGCCTCTGCTGCCCTCTCCTGCCGGCTCTCAGGGCTGACAGCAGCTCCTTGGGAGAACTGGGAGCCCAGGGGAGCAGGCACTCCAGCCAGCCCTGCGCCTGGCAGCCCCCTGCATAGGTGACACCTCAGACATTCAGGATGACTTAGTTTTTTTTTCTCTTCCACCCACCGCCACCTCCTATGGAAACTAAGCTGGAGAGAAAGACCAGCTCCAGGTATAGAACATGCCAGAAGAAGTTGAACCCAGACCAAAGACTTTCTGACCCTAAAGCCCATGGCCTCAATCACTGGGCTTTGTGGCTCTTGGACACTTTATTTTGAACGAAAAAAGAGGGACATTTGAGGAAGTTTGTTTTTAATCCAGCCTGAGCCAGCTTCACTCCCCTGGGGGAACTCAGATCTGTCCAGCCTTCCCAGGAGCATGGATGGCTCCTTAGTAGAGGAAGCCTGGCCTCCACTCAGACATTGACAATGACTTCCGGAGCCACAGGCTGTCAATCCAGTGTCCAGCAGTGGTTCCCATGGGCACTACCTTGGACCCTTTAGTCCTCTTAGAAGTAAACTTCATGAAAAACTCTATATTGCTGACCAAGGAGGTGGGCAGCACTTGGTGGGATGCCTCCTTGCAGCTTCTTAGATTTGGTCATCGGCTCCCGGATTCTGGGTTCTGGGTAAGAAGGGAGACCTTTATTCTCCAGGTAGCACCTTGGTGGACTAGAGCAGGGTCACATGGGACCTGCAGGACCATGACATTTACTACGGGACTCTGGGTTAGAGATGAGCAAACTGCCGGGCTTTTAACAATTATCTTTTATTCCATTTTCTTCTCTTTTTCCCCACCATCTTTTTTTCCCACCTCTCCCTTGCCTCACACATCTCCTCCTCTTTATTTCCCCTCTCTTTTTTCGAGGTAGGGTCTCGCTCTAGCCCTGGCTGACCTGGAATTCATTATGTAGTCTCAGGGTGGCCTCAAACTCATGGCGATCCTCTACCTCCCAAGTGCTGGGATTAAAGGAGTGCATCACCATGCCCAGCCGCCTCCTTTCTTTCCCCCCTGTGTTATAAACTGAACCCAGGGCCTCACCGCTCTCAGCATGTCCTCTATCCACAGAGCACCCCAACCCCCCAATTATATTTCTTTACATGTTTGACATTGGGTCCAAGAACGACAAATGTTTGCAGGTGTAAAATACAGTGTGAAACAAGAGGACTGAGAGCCTGCTCTGTCCCCCAACACGGAGGGCCTCGGTTGCCTGGCATCAGACTCACTTGCAGTGGACAGGCTGACGCAAGCCTGTCATCATGGGTTGATGGACCAGTGCCCAGTCACCCAGCTGGCCGATGAACAGAAAGCTCACAGGGCAACGCTGTGTATATGTGTATGTGTGTGTGTG
>PVHP010052562.1:0-10994 GCA_004024765.1 Zapus hudsonius
GTGAAACCATGTCTCAAAAAAACAAAAAATAAACAAACAGCTTCAATTGGTAAAGTGCTTGCTGCCTAGCATGAGGACCTGAGTTCAGTCCTCAGTGCCCACAGAAATGCTGGGCATAAATGGGCATGCCCTTATAAACCCAATCCTGGGGAGGTAGACAGGTGGATGGCTGGCATCCAGTCTAGCTTAACTGGTGAGCTCCTGCCCAGTGAGAGATCTTGTCTCAAAAGAGAGTTAAGCCATTATCTGTTGTAATGCCAACACTCAGGAAGCTGAGGCAGGAGGATCACAAGTTGAATGCCAGCTTGGGCTACATAGTGAGGTCCTTCTCAAAATCAAAACTAAAACCATAATGGTATTTAGAGATGGTGGGGATTTTGAGCAAGATTAAGTCATTGATAGAAATTAATGCCCTTTTCAGAGGAGGATGGGAATGGGTTTGCTCTTTAAAGCCTGTTCTTATAAAGAAGGCTATCTCTGGGGCTTTGCCTCTTCCCCACACACTCCTGGCCCTTCTGCTTTCTGCTCTGAGCTCACGGCTCTCAGGAGCCAACCAGATGCAGCCACTGAGCTCTTGGCTTCCCTGCCTGCAGTACCATAAACCCAAATAAATATACCAAAAAAAAAAAAAACCATATCTTTTTCCATATTCAGGCATTCTGTCATAGCAACAGAAAACGGGCTAAGACAACATGTGAAATACAGAGAGGGTCACACATACAGACTGGGAATATTTATTAACACAAGATGACAAGTATAGAACTGTGGGAAGATGCTTCCTTCAGGGCTTAGAAAATAAGAAGCCAGTGGAAGAGGGAAATAGGAGCAGAGAAGGATATGCTCCTCAGAACTCCCCTCAACCTTCAACCTCACCTATGGAGTGCCAGGCCCCACATATCCTGCCAGTTGGGGACTGTTGAGGGTCTTCAGCTGGATCCATCTGACATGCTTCAGCTGCCACCAGGGGAGGAGGCATTCCTTCCAGCGACCACTTCCACAACCAAATTGTCTCTCATTCTTGTCCACACATGTTGCTAAGGTTGGTAATGATTTTAAGCTAAAGTACGCAGTTTGTATGAGGCAGAAACTATACTAAAAAGCCTGTTAAGGACAGAATGTTTCCTCAGAATTGATGTTGAAATTTTAACACTGTGACTATGCTTGCAAAATAGGACCCTTAAAGAGGAATTTAAAGTTAAATGGGACCATGAGGGGAGGGTAAACCAATAATGCAAGTGCCCTTATAAGAAAAAAAGGCCAGGGATATAGCTCGGTGGAAGAGTATCTGCCCAGCATGGGCAAGGCCCTGGGTTGATCCCAGTACAGGGAGACTAGAGCACAGAGAAATGCCACGTGAGGACACAGGAAGAGGTGGCGGCCACCTGCAAGCCCTGGAGACAGTCCTCAGGAGAAACCAGTCTTACTGGCACATGGATCTTGGATTTCTAGCTCCCAATCTGTGGGAATTTAAGTTCCTGGGTTTCAGACTATCCAGTCTGTGGCATTGTTAATTATGGCAGCCCATGCTGACTCATACCCTAATTCCTTTATTCCCTGTGTAGGAAATTAAAGAAAAGCTAAAGCTTTTTCCTTTTTCCCTGAAGAGTTCAGCTTCAAAGTCGATTAGGTGGAGTTGAACAAGGCAGAGGGGGCAATGATACAAGGAAGGAGTTAGCCAGCACAAGCAGATGAGGAGGGCATCTGTGTGACTGTGCAGAGGGACTCAGGGGTGGGGGTAGGACACTCTAGAGACAACTGGAAGAATCTCACCAAACATGAATACTGGGTGGTGATGTAAACCCTATTTCTTCCTAGGAATGAACCCACTGGGCTTCTAGACTTCACACCATGCCTGCACCCCTCCCTCCAACCTCATCCCGTGTCCTCACTGAGCTGCACTCACACGGCCTTCTTTGAACTGACGTCTGTTGAGAACACTCATGCCCACACCCTAAATTAGCTCACGCTATGCATCCTACAGGTTTCAGCTTTAAAAAAATGCCACTTTCTCTGAAAGGCCATCCCAATCTCAGTTAGATGGGTCCTAGACTCTCTCTCTCTCTCTCTGAGTATCTGCTACACTGTATTTGTGATTATCTGCTTAATATCAACTTTCCCCATGAAACCAAGAGCCTAGTTGGAGCAGGACATGGCCACTGCTTCCCAACCCTGCAGAGGGCCCAGCCTTTTGGAGACTCTCCAGATACTATTGCAGAATAAATGAAAATTTATTCTTCAAGCAGACATGGTAATGCGGAATTCAAATAAACATGCTTCCTTCTCGATATCTGGGCCATCCCTGAGGGTTGAGTAGTTAGTTGGTTGTGACAGGGAGAGATATTTGGCTTAGAAAGAATAATAGTAGCAGAGCATAATCCCAGCACCCAGGAGGCTGAGATAGAAGGACTGCCATTAGTTCAAGGCCAGCCTGGGCTACAAAGTGAGTTCCAAGTTAGCATGGACTAGAATGGGACCATAATTTTCCCCTCCCCCCCAAAAAAAAAACAAGGAAGGAAGAAAGAACAGTAAGAAGGAAAGAAAGAAAAAGAGTAGGAAGGAATATTTCAGGAGGTTAGGGAGATAGCTCATTTTGGCAAAGTGCTTGCCTTGCAAGCATGATTCCAGATTTGATCCCTAGAATACATGTAAAAAAGCTGAATTTAGTTTAATCCCAGCACTCAGGAGGCAGAGGTAGGAGGGTCACTGTGGGTTCAAGGCTAGTCTGGAACTACAGAGTGACACTCTACCTCAAAAACAAAAACAAAAACAAAAAAGCTGCACTTGTAATCCCAGCACTAGGGAGGTAGACACAAGTGGATCTCTGGGCTCCTTGGCTAGCCAGTCTACTTGGCGAGCTCCAAGTCAATGAAAAGACCCTGGACAGAAAAGGTAGATGGTGAAGAGCGACACATGCAAGCACGCACACATACACATGCACTTATTCACATTTCAGTGAGGAATCAAAAAGGCACAGAAGCCAGGCAGCTGTCCCATGTGAGAAAGTGCTTTCATAACTTTAACTGGGAGCACTCTGGCTTCAGAACCACTGCAACACTTAGACTCCAGAAAGAGCCCTCCTTGTAGTTCAGGGGCACTGTCAGCATTGCTCATGCCCCAGGAGCACCAGGACACTTTAAAATGTGTGTGCGTGCATGGGTAAGCATGTGCACAAGTGAATGGATAGTGTGTAGTTTATGTGTACACAGGTTTCATGTTAAGACTGATGAAATAAGTCAGAAAAGGGTATGTTCATATGGGGGCAGAACAAGAGTATCTATATGAGGAGAGCCAGGATGGAGTTCAATAAGTAGAACAATTGGTGTGGGGGTTATTCATCTACAAGAAAGGAAACTTTCCTTAACTTTCATATTCAGAATACTGGAGGCATGCTGGTGCATACTTGTAATCCCAATACTTGGAAGGGGGAGGCAGGAGACTTAGGAGTTCAAGGCCAGCCTAGCTACATGAGACCTTAAAAACAAACAAAAACCCAACAAGTAAATAAATAAAAATACAATAAAAAGGAAAAGGATGCCAGTGAACAAAACTATTAAAAGCATAATGGAGGGCTAGAGAGATGGCACAGCAGTTAAGACACCTTCCTGTAAAGTCTAAGGACCCAAGCTCCATTCTCCAGTAATGCCAGATGTACAAGATGGCACAAGCATCTGGTTTACAGTGGCTCGAGACCCAGGTGTACCCATTCTCTCCTCTCTTTCTATCTGCCTCTCTCTCTCTCTCTCTCTCTCTCTCTCTCTCTCTCTCTCAAATACTTAAATTTTTTTTCTAAGTACGATGGAAAGCTTTTGGGATGAAGCTCTGTTCTACAGTATACAAGGCCCTGGATTTGATCTGTAGCACCACAAATAAAAAGAGGAAAAAAGAAAAAGAAATAAAGTTCCTTAGGACCTCACTCCAGGACAGGAAGTATACTTAATAGTTATAAAAGGAAAATCATTTCTAGGAAGGGGATTAATTGTAGAATCTACCAACATTCAGCTTCAGCTTTGGATTTCAGCCAAATCTGCTTTGTGGCTTTTGCTCTGCAAGGCTGAGTAAGCAAGTGCCTGCTTTGGCATCACTGTAGACATCCTGGGCCTGTGCATGGTCAGTGGTCCTGACAGCATGTCACATCCAATCAGCATCAAGACCTCAGAGGCACAAACAAGTCGTGCCATCTAGAGTCATTGCTGAAACATGAAGGCGCATGACGACCAACAGTGAAAGTATACCCCTGTACTATATGTCAGACTCAAATTTTATTTTCTCTCTCTTTCTCTCTCTCTCTCTTTCTCTCTCTCCCTCTCTCTGTTTTTGTTTGATGTTTTTGATGCTGATGATGGAACCCAGGGCCTCATACCGACTAAGCAAGCATTCTACCATTTCACCAAACCTCTAGAGCCAGATTTTTAAATTTTGACTACTAAAATATTAAGCTGTGAGAATAACTTAAAATTCTGATAAATTTTCAGATTTATTCATGTGTGTGTATGTGTGTGTATGTGCGTGTGCACACGCACACGCATGTGCTTTGCTGGGGATCAAACCTAGTGGGGATCAAACCTGGTAAATGCTAGGAAGTGTTCTACCACTGAGTCACATATCCACACCCCAGTTTTAACCGTATATCCTAGAAATTCATTCTATGATGAAGATGTTTGGCTTCAGCTTTGCACTTATATGCTGATTTTATATACTCAGCTATTCATCCAAAATATGTAATATCTCAAAAATTAATTAGCAGGTTAATTATTATTTTCACAGGCAACTATGATGAAATGGAAAAATATCATATTCCTGAAACAAATCCAGAGCCCTGGTAGATTCTATCTCCAAAAGGCTCAAAGCAAGGATTTCTTGCTTCCCACCCACACTGGACTCCAGACCTATGAATCAGGGGGTCTTCTCCTTTATGTCCCCCAAACGACTCTTCCCAATACAGCCTTCAGACTCCCTCATCGCCCAGTCAGAACGAAGGCATCCAAATGCTCTATTTTGACAGGAAGTAAAAAGAGAATGTCAAACAATCATAGGTCCCTTGTGTGGGAACACAGGTGCTGTGTGTCTACAGCGCCACAGGCAAAAGACAGTGACTCAGAGCCCAATCAGGTGAGTCATCCATGGGCACAAACAGCAGAGCCCCCTAAAACAATCACAGCCCTCACCAGCACTGAATCTCACCACTGAGGAAGGGAAGTTGGTTTAAGTATGGCATAAGGGGGGGCATTGAAGATGCCACAGATGCCTTATATCTGAGAGAGCTTGTTCTCCTTAGCCGGTGACATAAATGGTGTCATTTGCTAATCTCCAGCTGTGCCTCATGACAAGAGGAATAATTTATTTGACTGAGATCTGAGTCTTGAGGTAATGAAGAGGTTTATTCTAGGCTGAGGAAAGACTCCACTAGTTGGCTATGTTTCTCCTTGCCTTCCCCAGGGAAGGAAGGACGAGGACATTAACCTTCCCACCTGTCTTTCCCTATAAACACTGGCCTTTCCCAGCTGTTCTGTACAATGGCTAATTAGAAAGAAAAAACAAGGAAATAGTGGGAAAGTAGAGTAGGGGCAAAAACAAAAACAAAAAACAAAGTGACAAGGCTAGAGCCTTGTGTGACTTGAGCAGATGGCTCAGTGGCACTTGCCATGAAAACATAAGGACCTGAGCTCAGATCCCAGCACCCATGTAAAAGCCAAGATGGCAGTATATAACTGTCCCTATACTAGGGAGTTGGAGATAGGAGGATCTCCGGGGCTTGCTGGTCCTCTGGTCTAGCCTACTTGGTGAGCTCTGGGTTCAATGAAACACTTCAACTTGCTAAGCCCCAAGAAAAACAAAAGTGTTGTATTTCTCACTTGGAAACTCATCCTGGGTATCAGTTGCACAATTACCAGCAAAGACCAGGCTGGGAATAGCTCAAACTTCTCACAGCTTTCCAGTCAAATCATTTAGGAGTGGGCATGTAGCTCAGTGGTAGAGAACTGGTCTAGCATATGCAAGGGCCTGGGTTCAATCTCAAGGACTGAATAATAGTTAATAATTCACATCACATGAATCTATCCTTTGCCACCTGCTGGATTGTCTACCTGTTTCTCAAGTTTGAGAAATGTAAGAGATCTCATTTGAATCCCAAAGCAGCAGGCTACAGTTAACCAAAGCCCGGCATTCCTCCGTTTCAGACCACCTAACACACCTAGTAACTGAGGACAAGTGGAACATCTATCTGGCTCAGAGAATGCCCAGAAGAATGCCCACAATTGGATAGCAGAAGCTCGCCAGCTGTGGCTCATGATGAGAAGATTTCATCAGAAGTGGTGAGATTTCTTGGAGCTGCTGGGGAAAGACTCCTCTAGTTGACTAGAAGAGCAAGGAGAAAAGGTAACAGGCTCCTGTGTGTGTGGGGCTCCCAAACTCCTACTCACAGCTTACCTTGGGACAAGGTGGTTGAACTTGTAAGAACTGAAGACCTCCTGGATCTTCTCTTCTACTTTGGCCTGGTAAGGAGGCAGGACATGGAAGAGAGAAAAGTAGAGATGAGACTGCTACCAACTTTTTCCTGGACTAGAGTGAAATCCTGCCTCAATACCACCCCCACCCATCCACCCATAAAAGGAAATTTACAAAAGATGCCAGATCTTGCCTCCATGCTGGGATTAAAGGTGTGTGCCACCATGCCCACCTGGCCTGTTGTTTTTTTGAGACAGGGTTTCATGTAGCCCAAGCTGGGACCTGAAAGTCATCATGTAGCCAAGAATGACCTTGAACTCCTGGTATATTCCTGTCTCCACCTTCCAAATGCTAGGATTACAGGTACCATCACCCTACCACCCCAAGCTTCATCAGCATTCTTGGTCTTTGTAGTGAGGTATGTTCTCCCCGACATTGTACAATACATAATGATCCTGTCCCCAAGAAATGTCCCCCGCTTTTTTTTCAGTGCAAGGGATGGACCCAGAGCCTCAAACATGCTAGGTAAATTTTCTACTAGCGAGCTCTTAACCCAACCATTCCCCCATGGGAAGTTTAAAACATGTGTTATTATTTCTGAAACACCCACTGACTGAGTTAGAGCTCCCAGTTCCTTTGACAAATGTGCAAAACTTCTATGTGATGATGAGGGGAACAGTGATATGAATCATCTCAAATGGCAAACAATCTAAAATTCATTTATATCCAGTCTTAGGATATGCTTTTGGTATTTGTATTTGAACTTTTGAAAGATGATCTGATTAAGAATTTATAATCCTTCAAGAAATAGACTGAAGCCATCATTAGAATATGACTTGGGAGAAACCAAACACTGTCCCAGATTCCCAGCACTCATATGGGACTAACATAAAACACCAGCCTAAATGAAACACATAAAGTATTTCTGTCCTCTCTCTCTCTCTCTCTCTCTCTCTCTCTCTCTCTCTCTCTCTCTCTGCTGTAAATTGAATGGGTTAGGAAAATCTACATGTGGCATATGTCAGCAGGAGATGAATATTAAATAAAGATTTGCCTGTTAAATCTGAGTTGGAAAATCCTGAGTGAAAGATAACTAACTGTGAGAAAAAGATACCTCTACCTTCAAACACAAGCCTATATAAATCAATATTATATAATATTCAAATGCTAATAGATGAGTCTATCTTCTAGAATTTACCACTTAGATTTCCATGAGAGAAAATCAAGAACTGCTTCACTCCCTCCCTACTGGCTACCTGCCATAGTGCCAAAAGTGCTATGCAGGCTGCTGGGAAGAAAAGGCATCAAATCTTGACCAGCAGTGGACCCTGTGAGCTATACCACTGGCCAGCCAGGCAAGACACACCCACTGGTGAAATAGTGGGTATTGTAGTTACCTTTTGTCACTGGGACAAACATCCAAGCAGAAACAGCTTATGGGAGAAAAGGGTTTATTCCAGGGGAAACTCCATCATGGCAGAAGAAGCTGGCTCACTTCCATAGATCCATAACAGAGAGACATCACCAACAGCCAGTAAATATGAACAGCCAGAGTTCAAACTGCTGTTTACACTCCTTAGGGCTGGAACTAAAAGATCCCCCTCAGTGGCACCTTCTCAAGCAGACTGCTAGAGACTTAAGTTTCAAGCTTAGCCAAAAATACCTCAGGCTATGGGGGACATACATTTGCACTCAAACCACCACATTCCATTTCCTGGCTCACACAGACTCATGATCATCTCACAATGCAAACTGCATTCAGTCCAACTTCAAAGGTGCCCATAATCTTTATCAACATTGTTGCAAAGTCCAAAATCTCATCTGAGATTCAAGACTATCTCTTAACTGTGAGCCCTGTAAAATCAAAACACAAGTTACATACTTTCAACACATAATAGTACAGAGTAAACAGTTAACACTGCAAAAAAAGGCATAACAAGGAGAGACTGTACCAATGCAAAATCAAAAGCCAGTAAGCAAACATCAAACATCTGCAGTTCAAATCCAACATCCATAATCAGCAACGAAAGCTCTGGATTGTAATTCTTCCCTTCAGCAAGGCTGGTCATAGCCTGAGGAAAATTCTGTCCTGAGCCTGCAATTCTCCATGGCAGCCATTCCATAGTCCTGGTATATCTAAGACATCTTTGGGTCTACACTGCAAACCACAGTTCATCTTCATAGCTCATACAGTGGCCTTACTTGGCCTCCACACAGGGATTTTTAAACCATGCTTCACATGTCACATCTCAGCAGCAGCTTTTGGAACTGGTTCATCTTCATAAAATGTCCTTATTGGGCCTTGTCGTAGTCAGCCACACACCGCTGGGATGAATCTTCAAACCAGGCACAATTTGGGAGGAAACGATTTATTCAAGGTACAGATCCAGGGGGAAGTCTCATAAAAGCGAAAGAGGCTGGACCTCTTTCACAGGTCCGAGCAGAGAGAAAAACCCATCAACAACACCATACACATTCTAGCAAACAGGCAGGAGGGCCAAAGAGAATTTCTTCCCCTTTATATAGGCTTGGAGGGGGGGGGTCTTGCAACCCTATCCCAGACTTAATGGCTTCCTGAGTCTCTGGAATTTCCTTCCTCTACTGCCCACATAGGAAAGGATGTGTAGTTCTAGCTTCTTTGAGCTTCTTTACATCCTGCCCCCTACTGAGAGGCTGCCTTCCTGTAAACATCCTCAGAGACCTACCCAAGATAATTAAAAAGATCAAGTTGACAACAAAACCTAACCATCACAGACCTCCATAAAGCTATTTCAACCGTGCTACACTTTGCCACATCTTAGTAGCAGCTAGAACCAATTCAACTTCATGCAATGCCTTTACTGGGTCTCCATATAGGGATTTCAACCCTGCTTCATTCTGTCATATTTCAGTGGCTTCTGGAATTGTGTGCACTTCATGACCTGCTTTCCTGCATTTTTTATGCTTTCAAAACCAGCACCAGTTGTGAGGCATAGCCTCATTTGTAAATCCAGCAGTATACTGAAGAGCAGTCTACTCCTTCACCAGACTTCCTTCAAGCCACACCTCCTTTAATGCCTCACCCTCAGGGCATCATTTCCATTGCTTAATGTAAAATGATTGGCCCACCCATAATGGTGGTGATCTACTTAACAATTGCAGCTTAAGTAACCTAAAACCAGTTGCTGTGCCAGTCACTTCCCACTTACTTGAATTTTTTTCAATGATAAACCATACATCTTTTATCTCTTCCTGTACTATACCTTCTGCCAAGCAGACTAGTCCATTACTTTTAAAATCAACCTTGCTCAAATTTTCAGGGAATGGATGGAAGAATACAATCAGCCTTTATGCTAATAGCCCAGTTCCAAGAAAGTTCTCTCTTTTCCCTTTAAAAGTTGTTAAGCCAAGCCTTCACAGTCCACAATTCTCTCTGCATTCACAACTTTCAAACTCTCACCAGAATCTCCCATAAAGCTCTGCTTACAGCAATGCAAGGCTTCTCCAGTCCAAAGTACCAAGTCCTTCCATATTTCTCCCACAAACACATTCCAAAAGACCAAAAACCACATGGTCAAATTAACCACAGCAACGAACCCACTCTCAGTACATTGCAATTACTTTTGTTGTTACTTGGACAAACATCCAAGCAGAAGCAACTTACGGAAGGAAGACTTTATTCCACGGGAAACTGCATCATGGCAGAAGAAACTGGCTCACTTCTATAGAATCATAACAGAGAGACATCACCAACAGCCAGCAAACATGAACAGCCAGAGCTCAAACTGATCTTTACATACCTTAGGGCTGGAATTAAAAGATCACCCTCAGTGACACCTCCTCAAGCAGGCTACTGGAGACTTAAGTTACAAACTTAATCAAAAATACCTCAGGGTACCTGAGATTCTGGCAAGTCATACCGTGGAGGATCCATATGGAACCCCGCAGAGAATGACGGGAGGAACGAGGGACCCACAGCCACAGACATTCAATCTACACAGGATAAGCCAGTGAGACAGAAACCAACGATCTTCGACACAAAGACCCCTAAACTCACAACCTTAAAGCAGCCTTAATACTCATCCACCACGACTCAGGGAACTATGCGGAAGAGGGGGCGGAAAGATTGTAAGAGCCGTGGTGGGGGAGATTATCCAGAGGCATGGCAGGAGAACCTGGCTGAATACTAGGCTATCCATGGTCCCCTGCCACAAGGACTGATCCAGACGACCCATGGAGGAGGTTATCCAGCGGAGTGGTAAGGGGAGGGCAGCGGGGAATTGGGGATAATAACTCATTGTTTGCCCACTAAATGTTGTAACTCATTATGGACAATAAATTAAAAAAAAAAAAAAAGAATACTCTGCATTGACCCTCTCAGGTCACCTCTTGATTTCCATGGGAAAACTTTTGTACACATGGGACTATGTGTGGTGTTCTAGGGCACTGGCTGGGAAATACATTGTGACTCTTAAACCAAAGATGAATAAAAATTTAAAATCCCAAATATTGACAGTGATTATTTATGGACAAGGAAAAGGTTGGCCCTGCACACAATAAGACAAGACATT
>PVHP010052563.1:0-11066 GCA_004024765.1 Zapus hudsonius
AAATATGGGGGGGATGAAAACACCTCCTTTGATTACATTGCTCTCTAAAGCTGATCTAAAAATAAAACTTGAACCCAATTCACAGGCTGTGGAGACCTTGTTAGAGTCATTCCCCTTTTCCTCTTTGTGTTCTGGTGGATCCCTCAGGGGCTTCCCTGGAAAGCTGAATAGAGCAACTTTTTTGTGATACCTTATGATCTTTATGGTGTTTCATTCCATCTTTACATTTTATTAATGCCTTGGGAATGGAATGACGTGTGTGTGTGTGTGTGTGTGTGTGTGTGTGTGTGTTTGTGTGTGTGTGTGTGTGTGTGTGTTCATGAGCACATGTGTATGTGTTTATACATCTGCCTGTGCATATGGAGGTCATATAACAACTTCAGGTGTCTTTCTGAGGTGTCATACGCCTTTTTGAGACAGAATCACTCACTAACCTGGAACTCACCCAGTAGGCCACACTATTGGCCTCTCCAGTGAGCCACACTGCCCTCATCTTGAAATCTCAGCTAATGCCACCACACTGAACTTTTTCACAGGGGTTCTGGGGTCACAAGGCAAAGCCAGCCGGGCTCCTGAGCCTCTGTGATGTGCTTTTCTCTGGTGCTTGAGGAAAGCGGGGGGGCTTGTTTGCTTGTTTCCTCTGTTCTTGCTGATGACTTTGTGCTTGGAGTCAGGGTCTCCCGTAGCCCAGCCTGGACCTCTGCTATTCCTGCCTTCTGCCTCCTAAGTGCTCCTAGTACGGGCATGTGCTGTCACCACACTGTGTTTACCAGTCTTCACTACTTGGAAATTTCAGTGATTAAGCCTTGCTGAAGTCTTTGAAAGAACTTTTTTCTTTTTTAAAAAAAATTCATTGTCCAGGTGAACTCTTTAATCAAGTAACTCGTGTTCTCCAGCTCTGAAATCTTTTGTCGAATTATGTATATATTCTTATTATTCCATGTTTTATTTCCTCAAATGTCCTATAAATTTTATATCCTCAAATGTCCTATAAATTCTCTGATTTGGTTATTAGATCTCTCAATGTATGCTTTAAATTTCATTTTATATTTCACTTTCTGAGTTTTCCTTTATATTTTTTTTTCAAAAGTCTTTCTCATTTTAAACTTTCTACTGTGTTTTGAAAAATAGTTTATTTATGCAGAGAGAGAGAGAGAGAGAGAGAGAGAGAGAGAGAGAGAGAGAGAGAGAGAGAATGTGGGCATGCCAGGGTTTCTTGCCACTGTAAATAACCTCAAAATGCATGCACCACTTTGTGCATCTGGCTTTATGTAGGTACTTGGGAAACTGAACCCAGGTTGTTAGGCTTTGCAAAGCAAGTGCCTTTAACTGCTGAGCTATCTCTCCAGCCCTCTACTATATTTTTATTTTTGTTTTCGTAGTTTTCATTTCCACAGTCTACCTTTTTTCTAGGTTTTGAATGTATTGGTATATTAACTGTTTAAGAATACAATGAGTAGATCAATACCTTCTTCTCAACAGGTCTCCACGTTGAACCAATAAAATGACTAAGGTTATTATTAGAAGCTTTCCTAAGATATGTGCGATGTTTGCTAGTCCTGGGCTCTCTCCCCACACTTCAGAAAGAGGGGACTTCAAAGCTGAGTAGATCAAGTGTATGTGGTCAACTGTGCATTTAAAGGGGGGGGGGGTGATCTGACTAGTGCTGGAGCCCAGCATGTGGACTCCTTAGGAGCCTCTGGTTCCATCTGTTTGAATCCCAGGAAAATATCCTGAGTCTCTCTCACGGAGTCAGTGCATGGCATATTCCACAGGAAGGCTCAGCAGTCAGTAAGTAAACCTTTAACATCCCACGTGTTTTTATGATAGGATATGTTTCAATTATATTTGATGTCTCACAGCTCAACAACCCCTTGGCTTTAGAGCAGTGTTTCCCTAATGTCACCTGCAGAGTGCTGTGTGCCATAGGAGCTTCTCCTTCTGGTCTGCAGACACAGCTTCTGACAGTGAGCAGGAGCTTGGGCCTGGCCATAAGCAGAAGAGTAACTCACCTTCTTTAATCTCCATTCCTGGAAGTTTCCAGAAGTTCGTGCAAGCCATAAATTGCTGAAGGGTTCTGTGATATGAGCCGAGTTTCCTCTCGACCTTTCCCACTACTGGCCTAGCCTCAGTGCGCTCAGATTCACTATTAGCTATTTGTTCACTTACTGGATGTTTTGAGACCGGCTCTCATTTCACTCTGTCACTCAAGCTGGCCTGAAACTCATACTCCATAGCCCAGGCTAGCTGGTTCTCAGTGATTTTCAACGACACTCCTGCCTCTGTCTCTTGAGCACTGGGAGGCGTGAGCCACCACACTGGGAAGATTGTTACTTAATTTTTAAATTACAATTTTTTTTGCTGCTATTGGCTTCTCTCCTATTTTATCTTTCTCTTTGCTAATGTATAACTTTTCAAATTCCTTCACTGCCATTTTAGTGAGGTGCTGGAGGGACAAAAATGTAAGTGGATTTATCCAGTCCTTGAACTTCATCCAAAAGTCGTCATGTCCTCCTTCAGCCCTGAAGATTCTCCTGGTTTGTCAAATGTGACTTCTCTTGCATTTCCTCTGTGTTTTCCTCTTAAACTCTGGCGACTCAACTCCTCCTTCTCACCCCAAAGTTCATCTTCATGAAATAGCATACGTAGTAATTTTGAAAGATGAAAGTCCATTAGTGCTAATTCTCTTAGTATTTGTACGTCCAGAAATGTCTCTTGCCATTAATCTTCTGATTAAAGGATGGCACTTATCTATGTGTAAAATTCTAGGTTGACAATTATTTTCTCCAGTACTCTGATGGTTTAATTCCCCTGAGTTCTGTTTTCTCTAGTCTTTGTGGAGAGTCATTTAACCTGTTCTCCTCTTACTGCTTTGCAACCTTTGAAGTTCTCTGTCTTCATTGAAATATATTCTTCCAAACAACACAGACAGCATACATTTGAATTCCAGGTCCACATAACCTATGTCCTCATGGACACATACATACTCTTGGAGAAGAGATTATTTCTCCTCTTAAAGCTCCATCAAGATAGATATGCATTCTTAGATGCAGACGATGCATGCAGGGGGCTTTTAAGTCTGCCCTTTCATGCATGGTGTCATCTTGTGAGTGTTCTGGTTTTATGTGGGAACCTTGACTCGAGCAAGCGTCAAATTGTGCAGGCCCAAAGAGTGGTCATTTGTCAGCATAAAACCTCCAGCTTTTAGGTCAACGATGCTGGCATCCCCCTGCCCTTTCCCCCTCCTCAGTCACTCACCAGGGTAGTTTCAAGTTCAATACACAGAGATGCTGTTTCTTTATTTTAACCCACTAGGGATAATTGACACTCCTTTGCATGTGTTCAGTGTGCATCCATGTGTTTACACATGTTCTATATGTGTGGGTGCATGTGTGGGGAAGGTACACGTGTGTTCATGTATGTAGAGGTCAGAAGACAACTTTGGGTATTGCTCCTTGCACATGCCATCCACTTCAGGGACAGATAGGGTCTCCCTGTGGCCTGGAGATTACCAATTAGGCTACAGGAGCTGGCCAGCAAGTTTAGGGATCCACTTATTTCTGTTTGCCCAGCACTGGGCTTAGAGATGCAGGTCATGACATCTGGCATTTTACATGGGTCCTGGGGATCTAACTCAGGTTCTCATGCTTATGACACAAGTACTTCACTAACTGAATCATCTCCCTGGCCCTGCCTGCACTTTTAAGACCTTTAATTCAATATACATTTCGTTGATTGTCTGTTACTAGCCTTTCTCAGTTTTTGGTAGCAGGAGGAACTCATATTATCCATCTTTCTATGGAAGGATAGTTTCCCCAGTATCCTTTTATAAAGCTTTCGCACATTTAAAATCTTTTATTTTTAACATTATTTATTGATTTGTTATTGACAAACAGAGAGAGACGGAAAGAAGAGAGACAGACAGAGAGAGAATGGGCATGCCAGGGCCTCTAGCCACTGCAAACAAACTCCAGATGCATGCATCACTTTATGGCTTTACGTGGGTACTGAGGAATGAAACCCGGTCACTAGGCTTTGCAGATAAGTGCCTTAACCACTGAGCCATCTCTCCATCCGTAAAATCTTTTCTATTGTCCCAAATTTGTTTCTCTTTTGGATACCAAGAATACTGATTGATACAAGTTGTGTTAAAATTTTCTCCCTGGGTCTTGGCCTGGGATATCCCGTCTTGTGGCAGAGCTGCAGATGGGGCATGCTGGGTAGATGCTCCAAAGGTTTTGCTGGGGTCCCCCGACAGACAACACATATGACACACCTGCAGGCTGTAACCCAAGACCTTTCTGCTTAGCAAGCAGAGTTACATCTCTTCAGGAAACCTTGCCCAAAAGCACCTTTGTTTCTTAGCAGGGACCAAAGACCCCCAAAATGCCCATGCCTCAGGCAAACATGCACCCCATGCTTTCCAGCCGGGCTGCAGGGTCAGGACACAGAAAGAAGGGCAGAGGAGGGCCAAAGGCATGTATTATGGGCCTAGGAGAGCTGGGCTTATCAGCCCTTTCATCCTGGCTCTACCACTCCTTGGCAAAATGATGTCAGGCTCCATCTCTTGGCATCCGTTTCCTTGGAAGGAGACGGTGGTGAGGTTGTGACCATCCTGACCTTACAGCTCTGCAAAAACCAGATCCTTCACTGAGACTGTGTGAGTTTGGGACAGAAATAATGTTGTCATCCTAGCCTGACAAATGCAGAAACCAAGGCCCAGAGAGATGACCTGAGCTCTCCAAAGGCATACAGTCAGTGAATGTGAGACGGGACACGGCTCCGAGACTTTGGACCCCCAAACCATTCCTTTCCCTCAATACCGCCAGTATAACCAGTAGAGTTAGGAAGATGGGGTTAAGCAGGTCGGTCTCTGAGCCAGCTGATGGTGGTGCTGTCCGTGGCTTCCTCCCTGTCTCAAGTCATAGGTTCGTGTTCCTCGGCTTGCTTTTCCGATGACCCAAGTGGTCATCAGTCACTGTCCAAGAACCTAAGGCAGCCAGAGATTTCAAGATGTCAGAGTTGACCATGGCACTGAATGACCAAAAAGCCTGTTCTCGCTCAGCCTCTTCCATCCAGTATGTTCCAGGCGTCGCCATGTTCCTCCAAAACCCATATGCATTTAGACGAGGCCCAAATCAATTAGTTCACACTTTGCTGCCGAGACGCCTCTGTGCCAAAGGTGATCAAGGTGCTCCCGATTTTACGCTTTCAAACCCAACGAGGCCCCTTTCCTTCCTTCTTGCATGACAGCCCAGAATTGAGAACGATGGTGCATGTGGTGTTTGCAAAACGCTAGTTGTGTATGGGTGTTTAAATTCCAGTTTTGCATCTTTTAATTTATTTATGCAAGCAAGCCTCCTTTCATGAATTTTAATCCGTGCTGTCTTCAAGAAGCGCTTTCCAGCGATCACCATTAAACCATTCTAACTGCTTGCAGGCCTGGGGAGAGAGGCAGCCGAGAATATCAGCAAGCTCTGCAATGTCTCTGTGTCATCCCAGGCATTGTGGCGTAAAACGCACTTCATGTCTAGGAAGGGAAAAAAATAATAAAACAAGTGTGACTCGGGTCTTTGGTTATTTTTAATGCTGAGCGGCAGAACCACAGGGGATATTATGAGTTCCAAGATTTCTGACAGGAGGGACTCGCCGCTGAAGACACACACGGCTACAAGTCTTTATTCATTTATTTATCATGCTTCAGTTCCTAAAAGAGAGAGAGAGAGAGAGAGAGAGAGAGAGAGAGAGAGAGAGAGAGAGAACACTTTTCTAGTGCAGGGGAAATTGCTTCAATGGATAGATTGCATTTAAATAATTTAAGAATAAAATTACTCCAACAGGCCGACTGATATTTCGCAAAGGCAACAGTCACAGGCGCTTAGGGGAGCAGGTAAAGTTGGTGAGCTGAGCTACGATGAGGTGGGGAAACTTCTGGATGTCTTGGCCAGGGGCTCTCTGTCCTTCCTTCTGGCCATGTTCTCCAAGGGGAAAACAGCACTTGCAGAGCCCAGAGACTTGAAGGAGAGAGAGGCAATCTGTGCAACAGCTTCTGGGTTAGAGTCTTCACGTGAGCAAAAAGGCTCTTACGCTTACTGCTTGAGCTCTACAGACCTGATCTTGCAGGTGACAGAACTACCATCCTCACCTGTGAAGAAGGTGATTTTCAGTGAGGTTCCTAAGAAGGTCCAGCCTGGCCCTGACCGTGAGACATGGAGTCATGACTACAGTTGGTTCTTTCTCTGCCCAGGAGGCTGTTCTCACTGCCAGGTTAGACTTGCCTCTTCATTCTGGAGAAGACTTCAGCCATCTTGCGTTAGCTAGCTCTCTCTGACAAGTCCCTTCATGACTATACCAACAGTATCAGGCTGGATGGTTCCGTCCTCTGTGCAGGCAGTTTCTTCAAGGTGATTATATGGTTCTCCTGGACCCAGATGTTGACCAAACTGGATCTGAGGTCAAGTGCATTTGCAAATGTTAAAGACCGCTTGAACTTCTTGACAAATCAAGATGTCCTCTGGCAGGCCAAAGGCTCTGAGAAGTCCCACAGGCAAGAGAATATTTCATATTACATACAACTTAATTAATTTGGCAATGCAGGCCTCCCCACTCACTAAGTGTCCATTCATGTCCTTTGAAAGGGGACTTACTGAAATATACTGTCATGGTTTGATCCAGGTGTCCCCCACAAACAAATGAATGTGTTCTGATAGATCGATCCTCAGCTGATGGCAATTCGGGAATTAGAACCTCACTAGAACTGTGTTGTTGGGGTGGGCTTACTTAGGGGAACTCTGGTCCAAGATGGTTCTTCCTCTTCTCATCCCACTCAGGCCTTCTGTCTTATATTCCTCTAGACCCAAAAGGCCCAGTAGCAGTGGGGGGGGGGTCAAGGTCTTCCTCTGCTTGCTGCTTAGTAATTAATGAAACAGACACAGAGCGCTGGGTTTAGGATTAATAGAACACCTTCCACACTCTTGACTCACACAGCTCAGAGGGTCACTGGCCTGCAGCAAGTGTCAAAGCCAGGCAAGCCTGGGATGTCAGATGAGGGCTCCCGGAGGAGATGCTCACCTCTGTCTCCTGCCATCGTGTGTTTGGGGGGATTTTGCCTTCAAGGCATTCACTGCGAGCATCTCTGCTTGGCAGCCCCAGTGTTTACTTTCAAGAGAAAATGTCTGCTTTGTAGGCAAATGTTTTCAGCATGGAAATAAATGATCATCGCAATTGCCTTGGTTGTCACAAATGTTTCATCAGAGCCGATAAAGCAGCTGAGTGTTGGCAAAATCGATGAAAACATCTTGCGAAGTGTTCGCTGCCTACTTAGCCGTCTGTGGCTCATCTGGTGGGAGGGAGGAGGGGACAGGGGCGGTGAGCTGAGGCCACACATGGAAAGCTGACAGGGAAGATGGCACAGTGGAGACCATGAGGGCCAGAGTGTCATCTCTGAAATCTTGGCTCTGACTCTTCTGGGCTCAGTGACCTTGGGCAAGTTACATAACTTCTTTGTGTTCCTGCCGCTTCACTTGGAAATTGTGGATAAGCACAATTTAGGTTGAAGTGTCTGAGTGCTTGGGAGAATGAGTGTATTCCAGTTTGGAGGGTTGCTTTTTTTCATTTTTTTGGATTTGAGGATATTTGTGTAGATGTTATCTGTTGGACATCCTTATTCTGAAATTATAAATTCGGAAAGGCTCTAGTGAAGAATAATGTTGGAGCATTTTGCATTTCAGATTTTTTGGATTGGGGACTGTCAACCTTTACTGACTTTATGGTGTTGCTGGAAGTATTTCAAGAAGGCAGAGCTTGGGAGATGCGCAGCCAGTAAAGAGCTTGTCTTGCAAGCTTGAGGCTCTCAGTTCAAACACCAAAGCCCACATAACAAAGCTAGGCGAGGTGACATGAACCTGTCATCCCAGCACTAGGAGGCAGAGACAGGAGGACCCCTGGAGCTCACTGGCCAGCCAGTCTAGCCTGATTGGTAAGCTGCAAATCAATGAGAGATGCTGTCTCAGGCTGACAGCATTCCTGAGGATGACACCTGAGGCTGGCCTCTGGCCTCCACAAGCACACACCTGCACACATGTGTGCATTGCACACACATACATCCCCTAATAAAGTAACATACTGTAAATGTTTTAGCACTGAGTAAATATTGATTTATGTGGCAATTATTTTTGGTTGAAGACCTTTATAACCATGTGTCTTAATGAACAAGGAGGTTTACAAGGCACATTCATTCAACAAGTATTGATCGTGAACCTTCCATGTGGCAGAACTTGGTCTCAAAGTTAGGGACCCAGTGGTGAGTGACACAGGCCTGGTAACTGTCTTCTTGCTGTGCTTATTCAGCTGATGTAGACGGATTCAGCAAACAAATAACTAATCCTCAGGAGGCTGGGGAGATGGTTCAGTGGATAAAGCACTTGCTTTGTAATCATGAGGACCAGAGTTCAGATCCCCAGTACTCACACCAATGCTGGGTGAGTGTAGTGGCTTGCCTGTTACCCTGGCACTCAGGTGACAGAAACAGGGAACCTCCCAGATAAACTGGCTAACTAGACTAACTGAATCAGCCAGAAAGGCTGCCTCAGTTAATAAAGTGGAGAGTCACCAAGGAAGACACCCACTCTGGCCTCCACACATACATCTGCACATATGTGCAGTTACTCTCCTGCACACATCATACCCCATACCCATTCATACACACTCAAGAAGAAACCTCCAGAACATAATAAATGTTAAAAACAACGCAAAATCAGAGTAGGAAATAGGACACAATACCAGAGCCACAAACTTCCCATGGCATTCAGATGGCCATACAGTGTCTCATACTTAAATATCTAATCTGATGCTTTTTGTGTGCTGCCTGGTGGTTAGCATGGGGCATGTGGAACATTCTTCATCGAATCTATAATTTGATCGACTAGAAGAATCTAAAGAGCATCTGGATGTTGCTTCTTACCTCCTGCTGCAAGCAGACATTCAGGTATATGGAAAGGGGAATTCTTATCTGGAACCTGGAGCTGTTCTAGAAGAGTCCATAGACCTAAGCTGGGTTCTTGGACTGTCTTCCAATGCCTCTGATCCATGACACAAGATTTTCCCCTAGTGGCATCATCTCCTGTGGCTGAGACAGTGACTGGCAATGTCCTTAGTTGTCCTTTTCTCTCAGTGTCATGTGACTGTCCCCCCCACACACACACCTGCTCTGGCTGTTTGTCTTTACCTAGGCTCTCAGCACTGCAGGTCTACCTGAGGCTCTGATGCTACCAGGGTGCCACCAGGCACTGCTGGAGTCGTCTGCTCCTTGGTTAGGGCGAATTTCACAGTGGGCTCACTGGTTTCCCATTCACTTCTTTTTGAGTGACTTTGCAGGGCTTTCTGTGTCTTGGGCATAGCCCATGGGAACTGAGGGCAGCTCGGGGAAGTATAAGCCAGCAAGCCCTCCAAACCTTGCTCTGCCAGCGTGCCAGGGGAAGGGTGGCTAGCAGAAGCCATCTTTCCCCATGTCCTCCCTCCCCTGATCTGGATGTTTTCCAGCCAGATCTCTTTCAAGTTCAGCACAGTGATGGGAAGGAAGTAAAATGAAAACCCTGGCATAAGACCTTCTCTTCCTCTCTTTCTGTTTTTGTTTTGACTTTCCCTCTTGAAATTCTTCACGAAGTCAGACCTGCTGGTATAGGTCTTAATACCAGTCACTTGGGAGGCTAAAGGTCACTGGTTCACGGCCTGCCTAGGCAACTTAGTGAGGCCCTGTCTCCAAACAGAAAGAGAGTTTGGGAATGTTGCTCAGTGGTAAAGCATTTGCCTAGTATGTATGAGGCCCTGAGTCCAATCCCCAGTATTGAAAACAAAAGACAATAAAAGGGTTATACAAATGGCTCTGTGGTTAAAAACACTTGCTGCACAGGCCTGATGACCAGAGCTTGGATCCCTAAAACAGACATAAAGCTGGACACAAGTAATAATTCCATCACACTTATGACAGTGGGAGGAAAAATCAGGAGAGTCCTGAAGACTGTGGGCCAGTTAGTCTGTCATTCACAGAGGCAAACAGAAGAAGATACCCCCAAGGCTGTCCTCTGACCATATACACATTGTGGCACACACAGACACACAGACACACAGACACACACACACACACACACTCACAAACCCTCATGTATAGAAGGGTAAACTTTTCTTCTTTTGTCTAAACCTAACACAAAGCCAAGACTCTCAGTACCCGACTTCCAGTTTCATCTCTGATCTTAAGTGAAGGGTATAGAAGCCATCACTTCTATCCTTACAATAATTAAAGCTGAGAACAAAGTCAATGGCCTTGTTGACCCGTCACTGAAGTACAGTGACAGCGTAAGACAGTTTCGCCAAGTCTGGAGAGACGAGGGGATCCTGAGAACTGTGGCTGAGATCTGCTTAGCGGAAATGCAAGCTACTGGATCCATGCACTTTCAGGGACAGTAAAGAGTGACATGGATGATTTGTTTGTGGTTGTGTGTGGCATAGTTTAAGGTCAGACATGCTGTGTTGCTGCAGCTCAGGGAGACTCATACATTCATGGAGTTTGCCTCTAGGAACGCCACAAGTCTCTTTTGGGGGAAGATCCAAGAATCCCCCCAATCCTGGAAGGCTCTGGTTCCAGAAAGGAAGAGTCATCATTGTGAAACATCCAGAACTTTCTGTATGACAGAGAACCGCTTTCAAGGGGGATAGTTTGAGAAAGACTTTTCTAGAGCCTTTTTCTGCCTGAGGGAAGGGCTTTCCTTCTATCACAAGCCCCTCTAGACTTCCTGTTTCACCTAAAGGGGAAAGTGTAGACCCACTGATAAACATTTATGATGAAAGTCACGTGACTACAGTTAACAGAACTGTGAGCCACAGGCTCTACTGAGGAAGAGCACACAATGAGTCCAAAGACAACAGCCAAGACAAAAATAAGAACAGGGAAGGATTTTGATACCACTAGGACATACAGCTTCAGCAAATATGAACATAATCCCAACTCACGCCAGACTATCAGTCCCCACATTAAAGCCTGCAGTTCTTATGATTCAGAGCTTCTTGTC
>PVHP010052564.1:0-11051 GCA_004024765.1 Zapus hudsonius
TAGAAGTTCCATTTTATTCTTTTCAGATTGTCTGTTTATCTCCCCACCATGTTCATAGTTTTCCTTGAAATCTGCCATTTTAAAGCTAGAGTCGGTTATTTCTTTTCAGTCCACAGAAGCTTCTCCTGTTCACACCATTTTCTGTGTCTTATATGTCCCAATATTTTTACCAAGATATTGAATACCATGACATTATGCTATTTGGTTTTTTGTTTGTTGTTTGTTTTTTTGTTTTGTTTTGTTTTTCTTTAAAGAATGTAGAACTTTATTTTACCAGGTAACATCCAGATCAGCTTGACTTTTTCAAGGTTAAATCTTGTAAGAGTGAATCTCAACTCATCTGGAATGTTAATTCTACCTTCTGCTGAGTCATGAGTCTTTTTCAGAGTCCTTCCCAAGGACCTGGGCATTTTGTCTTTTCTCTTCTCTGGCTGGTAAGAACATCACTTTCTAGTTCTGAGTGGATTCAGGGTAATTTTCAGATGGAAACACTTTCTACCAGTCTTGTTTCATTTATTTTGTCTGCTTCACTTTCATACTTCTGATTACAGCGTTGGACTTATGCTGTAGCTATGTGGGACTATAGGATGTTATTGGTCATATGATTAAAATCTTTGAAATATAGATAGAAAAAAACTTTAAAATGAAAGCATATATGTGATGGTCTAGAGTTTAAAATTAAAGGTTAAAGAATAATGCAAGATGGCTTAATGACATAAAGATCCAGATGAAGTAATTGTTTATACATGAATACTTTTATACAGTCTGTAGCATATTGCTCTCAAAAGGTACTTGGGGTGACCAAATTGAGCATCGTCTGTATCTGAATCTTGCCTGGTCTCTCTGCTGAGCCTGGTGTCTTGTATTCTTAGACCTCAATATGCAGTCAATGTTCTTCCTCTGGATTCTCCATATTTAGATGCTGACAAGAATACTAACTTTACTTTGTTGTTTCTCTTCCATGTCATCCTACCTTTTATTGAGATAAAAAAAAGTTTTATTATATAGTCTAGTGTGACCTTGACTCTGTGCTCCTCCCAAGTGCTGGCTTTACAGGTATGCACCACCACATCTGGCTCTTCCAACTCATTGAATTACTGACATCATGTGGTTTTGATTTCTTTATTGCTACAGTTGGTTTCTCCAATACATATTGCCAAAATTTGGTCTCCATAATTGGAACTCAGATCCCATCATTGGCCTGTTTACAGACTCTGATTGCTTTGTGAGGACTTATAACGTGAAATCAAAACTCAATTTTTAGGTCGTCCACAACCTAGCCACACTCTTGTTTTCATTTCATTTCTTCTTATGCCATTCACCTTCCCTGTCTCGAAGAATTTAGAAGTAGAGCTGAACTAAACATATGCCTTTCCAGTGCCTCTCACTAAATGATTCCTCAGAAGCACTGATGTGTCCAAACTCCACCTGCAACCCCAAACAAAGTCATGCCAACTGGCTCATATTTTCTGCTTTTATCCTATTTTAGAGCTTTCCCTATGATTATTTGGTGTATATATGCAATGTAAATATTGTGAGTTTTAACTTAATCACTCATCATCTTGTATTATTGCTATTTGCATATACTTATTATTAATGTCTACATGTCCTGAAGATGTGTTATTTCCTTAAGGCAGGATTCAAATACATAACCCTATCCTTTTCATTTCCCTCCAGAGGTTATTGTCGACCCTTACCAGGTAGTAAGTACCTGGTTGAACACTCTACTCCTTTGAGCTGTGATGCTATTAAAATACTGGAGGGAAGAGATAGGCAAACTTGACTATATGTAATAACACCTGCTAAAATTATATCAGGTGAGAATAGACTTACAAACAATTCTGTTGGTGGGGTTTTATGTCAAGTTTTCATTTCTTATTGCATGTGATGTAACTATCTAACCCCATAATTTGCTTTGTAAGTAAATATATTGACTACTAGAAAATTCACTTATACTTGGTATTCATTTAGTTATGGTGAGACTGCAGTCTGACTCTGTTCTAAATATGTTTTTTTTTTTTGTGTGTGTGTGTGTGTGTGTGTTTTTCCAAGAGGCCTGATTTAGAAGACAGAAAGAAAGAAAAAGAAGAAAGAAAAGGAAAGAAGCTACAGCCCTGGAAACCTACAGGCTCTTTCTCAGTCATGGATCTGGCTGGGAGAGATGCAATGTATTGCCAACTATTAATTCAATCTGTGCTCTGGTGAACGGACCCAGGGAGGGAACACGTGAATAACGAAAGGAATAAGAAGGAAGAGAAGGATCCTAAGGCTAGAAAGCCCCTTGGATCATCAAAACCTTTGATGTAGCGACAGCTTGTCATGCCTGTGTCCCAAAGATATGTAGGGAGGCTAGGAAGCCACGATGCCACCTACAAATCTTGGCCGCAAAGCCACCACGGAAATGCCACACTACAGCATCATAAATTAATAATTAATACTGAACTAAGAGGAAGAGCCAGTTTTGAGCTTTGCCTGAATCAGAGGGTTGGATATGGATGAAACTCTAGAAAGCAGCTAGATTCTGGCACATGGCTATGCTATGCTGCATCATGGGTCTTTTTGGAGGCTGTCTCTAGACAAGTGCACATACAAACCAAGTTATCTTGAGTGTGAGCTACTTCGGCACGCAATCCATTGACAATTCAAGAAAAATACAGGAAGAGCTGGCATTTGCTCAAGATATCTCAGGAAGCTGGTGGCAGACAAGTACTGTCCCCAAAAGTGGTTTCTTCCAGCTTTTTTCCTCTCATGTGTGGAAGAGTTCAACAAATGATGTCATTGGCTTTATCTGAATAAAATTCACTCATATCTTGTCTCTGTTCACACTTTATCAGGTCCCTTCACATAGTGTTTTCATTGCTGTTATAGCCGTAGATGATATTACGTCACATTGAGAAAGTGAAGATTTAGAAGAGGTGATGCGACTTTCCCAAATTTACACAGATACTATAAAATAGGATTCCAATATGAATACCTTGATGTCACCTCAATTTTAACATTCTCGTCTCAAAATCTCCTTATCTTTTATGCTAATCTGACTCTCTGGGAAGGCATTGATTAATTGATTGATTATTCTGGGGTGTGTGTGAGTGCAGTGTATGTGTGCCACAGTGTGTGCGGAGGTCAGAGGATGACTTCAAGTGCTGACCCTCACCTTCTACTTTCTTTGAAGCAGGTCCCATGCTGGTCACCATCTCGTTTCCCAGGGCAGTTGGACCAAGAACTTCCAGGTGATTCTCCTATTTCTGCCCCCGCCTCTCATGCTAGGTGTGCTGGGATACAGGTTCTATGCCTTCTGTGTCTGGTTTCACGTGGGTCCCAGGGATCTGAACTCAGGTACTCACACTTGCACGGCAAGTTCTTCACTCACTGATCCACAAGCCTCCAAAGTTTTGTTTTATGTCCCACACAAAATAAGGCTTATTGCTATGACTGCAGCAACTCTAATTAAGTACATGTTTAACGGAAAGAAAATTATGCAGAAAACTACCAAGAGGATTATTTAGAAATGTCTGTATCTATTCTTACTCTTCTGGAGCAACTCTTCCAGATTATCAAGGCCAAGTGTATTTAGCTCTTCCTTTCCTGCTTAAAATTTTAGCCCCGGATCAGATTCACACAACAGCAAAACATTTTGGAGAGCCATCTGTCAGAATGGATCAAAACCTTAACATTTTGCCTTTACTCTGTCTCCATCATTCTAGGCATGTCAAGTTCTCTGAAAGAAATCACTGATCAACAGACATCAAACAAGTGTGCTAGGATGTCTGTCTGATATGGTGTCTGACATCATAAAATGACAGATACGAGACCCATTAGGCTTAGGGTGGTTGGTATAAAGTATGGCATGCTCATAGTTTGCAGCGATTAGAAATAATATAGACACTCCTTGACATATAATTTCATGCTAGAGTTTTTGAGTTAATGCAATTATATTAGATATGCAGTTCTGTGGTTTACTTTCTCATGCTTTTAATTTTACATTTATATTTTACTACTGTCTATGTGTGTCTTCACCTCTATTGATGCATATATCAGCTGTCTCCACCCCTTGGCTTCTGTAGATGGCCTTTTTGTCACTTTCTCAGGATTCCAGAAAGTGGATCAAATACTTACTTCCCTTTCAAATATCACTTGTTCCTCCCAAGAACTACGTCTCTGCTTTTCTTTCCTCAAGTGGCATCTTACATTCCACTTGCATTGTTGGTAATAAAATCTAGTTCTCAAAATGTAAAGGAATAAATATGAAACTTAGAAACTGTCATTTTCATTTAACAATCTTTGGAATAAAAACTTGGTAGGTTTTCTTGATAAACCAGCTGATTGTCAATACTTCCTTCCTTGTCAATACTTGGTAAAGCGCTAAGACTGCCACATTTCTCCTTCTGAAGAGTCTCAGAAAGAGTAAGAATAAAACAAAAAAGAAAAGGTAACGTGAAGTGGGCTGTTAGTTTAAGGGCTGATTTTACAGTATGCATCGCTTCCATGATGCATTTTGTGCTAACTCTATGAAATCAAATGTCTCATGCTTGCTTGCCTCAGCAGCACCTATACTAATATTTGAAAGATAAAGAAAGATTAGCACGGCCTCTGGGCAAGGATGACGTGCAAATTTATGAAATATTTCATATTTCTTTCATTGCTTGTGTGATAGGAATCTGAACTGATACAAGTGAGAGTATACTTCTGGGCAAATGTATTTTCTGTAGGGTTTCCCACAACTAAGAATTTATCAATAAATTCACACAAATTGTAAAAATGAAAGTCTCATAACAAGAAAAAAATCCTATTTTTGAACTCAAGATATCAATTGTGTTCTTGTCTTTCTCTTTGTAATTCAGCTTTAAAATCTTAATTAGTCTCCAAATCAATTTAAGTCTCTGGATAAACAGGTCACAGAGAAGGAAATGAGAAAAAGTAAAAAGCATATTGTAAGTCTTTATACTATCATCCCCATTATACACTAACTTCATTATAATTTGAAAAGTCAAAGGATCTTTCTAATGGATCTTTCCATGCAAGAAGCTATTGCATCTTTTAATAGTGTAAGCCGCATATGCATCCAAAAATGTGCCATAATTTTTGCAGAAACATGTATTTATTATTAAATCTGTAGGTAGTTTATAATGGTGGTTTCTATTATAATTGATTTTTCCTTTTAACTTAATTTTCAAATTATTGATAGTATCTAGGGAAGCAAACCATTTTTTAAGTTGATCTTGGATGTGAACTTTTGTCTTCTCTAAACTTTCTCTGAGAGGTGGGAAGTGCTAATTCTTTTCTACATTCTAGCTAGCTAATATCTAGGTACAAAATGTGGCAATCTTTTCTCTTCCTTCTTATTATTTACTCCTCACTCCTACTCATGTGCTTTATATTAGCACTTTAAGAAAAAACAAGAAAAGGTTAACCACATTGCTTTTTTAAAAGTTTAAGTGTTTCTAGTATTTTACCACTAATCATGACATTTCTGTTGGCTACCCACTCAGGCCTCTGGGATTTTCTTTCTGTTGCCAATGACTAGGATTTTAATTTTAAGAAGAACCAGGAAGTGGATGTGTCTGTCAATGAGATGATCATAGCTTTCCCTGCTTTAATCTTTTGATCTATTAAATTACTAGACTCTGTTCCCAGTGCAGGGCTATCTTATATTCCTCAGTATATCCTAATTGGTCATACTGGATTATTAGATTTAATTTGTGAATACTTTGGTATTTCATATCATAATGTTTGTGAGTGAGACCATTTTATAGTTGGGAAGCTGTCCATCAATTTCTATTCTTGGAGTAGTTTACGTTACATAAAAATTATCTTTTCCTAAAAATTTTGGCACAATATAATGCCTAGGGAGAAAAGAAATTTATAAGACCATTATGTATAATGTGATTGGTTTCTTCAAAATATAAACATAGAAATGAAAAATGTAGGTGATTATATCAAATATTAATAATATTTGAGGATATTTAGTTTTTATTATTGCTAGTATAATTTTTTTAACTTGTCCATATTGGAGTGGTCATTTGAGGGAACAAATTTCCTGTCACACTGATCAAAAGTATTTAAAATCAAAGATTGTGAGCACATAGCCCCGATTCCTTATGAGGTACCTTTGTACTGTTCACTGAGTCTCTGTGTCACCACCTCCTCTACCCCAGGTGACACATCTGTCTCCATCAAGTCTGATGCCTGTGTCTGTACTCACCACCATTTTGTTCATTATTAGTTGACCTTCCCATTGACCTTCAGGCACACATCTCTTTCTGAGTACTGTGTAGTTCTATGTGACTCCTGGGTTTCTGTCGGGTATGGCAGTGTTATCTGTACCCTGATTTTCCATGGTTCCATTCACATTGATCTACGCCATCACACTGGGAAGTCAACACTCAGTCTGGTCAAAAACAGAGTTAAAGAAACTGGGACTCCTTTCCTTGGACATCTGATAGGCTGTGTCCCAGATGCTCAATGTGCTGCATCTAGACAGAGGACGCACTCAGAAGCATGGCCAAGGCTAAAATTTTTTTTTTTTGGAGGTAGGGTCACATGTATCTCAGGCTGGCCTCATCCTCATTGCAACTGGTAGCTGAGCGTCATGTTAAACTCCTGAACTGCTTCCCTTTACTTCACCAGTGCAGGTGATTACAGGTATGTGCTAACAACCCAGTTTATGTGTTGCTGGAAATGGAACCCAGGGCTTTGTGCACGCAAGGCAAGCATTCTACCAACTGAGCTACATCGGCAGCCCCTGAAATGTACTTTTATATTTTATTTGAATGTACATGTGTAGCAAGGTGTTGCATGAGATGCCAGGGGAAATTGGTCAATGATATTTGGAGAAAGCAGATAACACTGATATATAATATAGACAGTTGTCACAGGAATGCTGAACACACGACTGTATGGAAGAGACCAGCAAGTCAAGAAATACTCATCTGTGCAATAGTGGCACTAAACCAAGGAGGGTAATCAACGGCTTACTGATTGGCTAAGAGATCCACTTAGTGAAAAGGAACTCTTAACTGGAACTGGGATCCATGGCAAAATCCTATGGGGAGCAAGATCTCGGGCTCCTAGGGGAAATTCCCACTAACAGAGAGCTACAGAGAGGCTACACCCATTAGGAGCTAGCCAAAATAGCAATGTTGTCTCACTTAACCTACATTGATCTCACTCTCCAATGGAGATTCTGCTTGTATTTTTCAGAAGGCATTGAGAAAGCCAGGGACAACCAAGTTCCACCAATAAGACATTGAATGATGGCTGACATGCTGGCAGGAGACAAACCACACCTGGCCTTCACACAGGGCCCAAATGAAACCTATGAGAAAGTCATGAGACAAACAGGAGACCAATCACCACAGCAAGTCTGATAACCCATGAAAGGTCAATGGAGACAGATACCAACAATACCCATCACAAAGATCCAGAGATACTTTAAGATTTCAACAACAAAGCAGACTCAATACTCACCCACCATGACTCAGGGAACTGAGCAGAAGAGGGGATGGAAAGAACGTAAGAGTCATGGTGAGGGAGAATATCCAGAGACATCGCCACCCCCCCCCCCAGCAACAATGCACAAGGGGGGAGGAAAAAAAAAAAGAAAGAAAAACTGGCTACCTGTGGTGCAGTTCATAACCCCTAACCTATGGAAAGCTCCAGTATGTGCACTGAGGAAGTACACCAGTGGGTAGGGCATAAAGAGGAGGGAAACGGGGACACAGTCACAAGATTTGCTCATACAATGTATAAACTTATTCATAATAAAGGTATTTTTAAAGAGTCCAAAAGTAATTCTACTGACTTGGGGTGGAGTAGTTATCATATTCCTATAGATGGTGTTTCCAAGGTTTTCCTCACACTTTAGAGTTTGAGGTTTTCTGCAATTTTTCTGGTCATATAGAAAAAACCCAGGGTAGAAAATATTGTCTGTTTTAATCGTCTTAACTTGTTTAGGCTCCAACAAATTGTGGTTTGGGGAACCCTTTCCACCATAGCCATCCCTCTTGGTATGGGCTGTGATACCACAAGATGACTTCTCAGGATGACCCCCCATCAGTTAGCACACTGCCCCTGAAGCCACCTCCTGGTCAGAATGATACATATTCTCTCGAAGAGCTGCCCAGGGTGCCTGCCCAGGGCAATGGGAAGCACATCTTCTTTTCTTTCCAGCCATTTAACACAAATCAGTTTCACTGTCCTGTGCATGAGAACTTGCCTCTGAACTCTAGAAAATTACAATTTCTTTGATTACATAGTTGGGTTGTAGTTTCTTACCATAGTTTCAGACAAATGTTTTCCCCCTCAATCTGGTTGAAAATGTAGGGACAGCATGATTTACTGATTAACAACCTGGGCCCAGACACATTTCCTAGATTCAAAAGGTAAGCAGGCTTTTTTTTTCATCACGTCCCTTCCTGCCTTCCTTCCCTCGTTCCTTTCCTTCTCTTTCTCTTCTTTATTTTCCTCCCTTCATTTTCTCATTCTTTTTCACTGTTTTTTTTTTTTCCGTTTTGAGACAGGGTTTCTCTCTGTAACTTGGCCTGGCCTGGAACTCATTGTTCTTCTGCTTAAACCTTTCAAGTACTGAAATCATAGATGTGTGCTTGTAAGCACACCCCACTGTAAATGCATCATTCCTCACTTCTTTTTCCCAATCTGTAAATTGGGGGAATAATAGCCTCTTGTACTATGCTTTAATGGAATTGTAAACTAGAGAGTGAGCACAGAGCTCTGAGCAGTTCCTTAGTAAATGCTTGCTGTTATCATGTTTGGCAATGTGCCCAAGGCTAAAGTCTTTCAGTGGAGGTTGTAGCAGGGCCATTGGCTTCCATGTTTCCAGTGTGAAAACTGCCACCATACGATTCCACACAGGTCCACGCGTTCAGTTCTGCTCCTCCTGAGCATCTTAGGCATGCACATGACGCAGACAGAAGAGCCGGTCCTCAGAGTTCTTGACTCTCCTGTTCAGTGATGATCTTGGCTTCCACTCCTGCTTTGGAGATGATTGATGTTAGCTAGATGGGGTTTAGAATCACTTAGGAGACAAACTTCTTGGCAGGTCTGAGAGGTGGTTTCTACAAAACTGAGATGGGAAGATCTGCCCAAAATGTGGATGGCACCATTCCATGATCAAAGGTTCCCAACTGAAAACAAAGAACATAGCAAGCTAAGCATTAACTCTCTCCTCTCTCTCTCTCTCTCTCTCTCTCTCTCTCTCTCTCTCTCTCTCTCTCTCTCTCTCTTTCTCTCTCTTTCTCTCTCTCTCTCTCTCTGTTTCTTGATGGCTGTCACAATGTGACCAGCTGCCATGCTTTCTCCACCATGATGGATTATTTCCTTTCATCAACTATAAGTCAAAATAAACTCTTCCTCCCTCAAGTGCTTCTTGTCAGGTTTTGGTCACAGCAATGAGAAAAGTAATGAATACGCTTTGTTACCTACATGTGTAACCTCATGATAACCTAGTTAACACCAGAGCTATGTCACTGCTTGGATCGGTCTAAAGTCTGTTGTTCCCTCTCACTTGCGAAAGTGACCTCACTTAAGCAGGGCTGGGTCCTCAGTGCTCCCTCTTCAAACCTTTCTTGTTTTCAGGTCCCATTCTGGAGCTCCTTCTGTTCCTGCTTCTCTCTTCAGCCTACATTTCATGAGTGTGACCTATGTCCAAATCTCCTTCCATCATACTCACTTCTAAAGATGTCACCTCTCAAATAAATGCAACCTCCATTTCTCAGTGCTCAGCATCTAAGGAATAAGAAAATATGAAATAACTGAGTTGGATAAAAACAAAAGAAATAAGAACCCCTGCTAAGAAAATGCCATTCCAGATGATCTTGCTGTAGGGTACTCATGAGTTGATATTCATATTTACAGCTCACTTACGTATTTCTAGCTCTTAGACAACTCAGATTCAGGTTCCATGCTGAAACTTAAGTAAAAGTTTTTATTTATGTTGAATTGACTACCTATTTATTTGTGTTCTGTGTTAAGTTTTAAATGTGGCTCTTTGAAATCAGCTATCAGTTTATCTTACTTAGACTTAATGATGTCTTTTTCTAGCACATTCTAGAGAACTGGTGCACTTATCTTAGAGCAGTACTGGTTATGTAGAAATACATACAATATTGAGTAAGTTCTCATCGAGGCTTAAGTCTGCCAACTCATAGTACTACTCCGAAGTCAGTTTGAATCTTGGGAACTTGCAAAGCTCACTTTGCTATTTTCCAAGCCTCTTGGTATCATATTCAAAATGTAAATTTAATATGATTAGACTTCAAAAGAATTTATTGCAATATTGTACCAGTTATTGGGAAGTAGAAGAGCCTACATCATGTTTCACATAAACACATGCTAAATCTTTGTCAAATATTCTAAAAAGCCATTTTGATAGTGCAGTGTGTGTTTGTGTGTGTGTGTGTGTGTGTGTGTGTGTGTGTGTGTGTGAACACCAGGGAAAAAGCCCCAAATACCCTTTATTGGGTAACCTCAATATCACAAAGTAATTAAGAGCAACAAATTATATTGAAGTTCACTATAACTAGGTCCAGAATTCGCACTTTATTTCCTAAGGAACTAGTTCTTGCACTTCCTTTTTAATAAAAAGTGTTAAGTTCTTTTTCTCTCTATGTAATTTTTTTCTGTCAACTTCAATCACGATATTTTTAAGAGCATATTTTTCACACACTGGAAAATGATTTACCACCCTGGCCTGTGGACGGGGCAGCTCAGTGGGAGAGCTGTGTTTCACAGAACTCAAATCAATCCACCTGCTTTGGGGAAGAATTTTTATTATCTATGAAATTTGTCTTTGGCACTTTCTCTTCCAAGTCAATTTATCATCTCTGCTTACATAAGAAAAGGAAAGGTGGAAGCCACATTTCATGTCAGGCTTTTTACTCACGTAAACATGGTCAGTGCTTTTTAGGAGAAGAAATTTGATTTGCTATCATGCTATCATTCATGTTGGAAGAGAGAGACATGCTGGAGATAGATAGATAGATGATAGATAGATAGATAGATAGATAGATAGATAGATAGATAGATAGATAGAT
>PVHP010052565.1:0-11099 GCA_004024765.1 Zapus hudsonius
AAAAAAAAATAAACTCTTCTGAGAGCATTGTGAAAACTTGAAGCTTGAGAAAAAACTATTTTGATTTCTGGAAAGAAATGTCAAGATCGTGTATTATTATGTCTTTCCAAAAACAGATTTGTGTTTATAAACCCTTAATCCCAACAAATAGGACTTTTTCAGAAAAAAAAAATGGCAAGTGTTCTTGTTCAAATTTTCAAAGTTTGTCTATTATCAAATTTAGAGTGTAATAAAGGATACTCTTCAGAGTTGAGCATTTATATACAAAAATGTAATGCTTATTTAGTCCAAAAATATTCATTTTAAACAGTTCCTGTAGCCTTCTTCAAAGTGAGAGTCAAGCAATGACAATAATTCACTAATTCTGCCATCTTATTTCCCATTAATATGCTGCTCAAACTTCCTTAGCATAAGAGTTCCACATACCAAGAGCTTACCAAATAAACAGAAGGGGGACTATTTAGAAAGATGAGATTGGAGAAGGCATAAGGCAGAGCATGAGAGATGAGTACAATCAAAGCACATTATATGTTATGAAAATGTAATAATTAAACCCATTATTTTGTACTACTAATATATGCTGAAAAGGAAATATCTCACTGACCTTATCCTTCTAAATAGTTTATCTAATTATATATTCAGTAACTTTGATGGGTAAAACATTAACACAAAATTATCCCACATGTCTAATGACCTACCTAAAATGCTAGCAAAATGTTGCAAATGATTTTTAAGACAAGACATGCAAGCAAACATACAACACCTAATTTGTGCTCTCATATTTATATGCAGATTTTAAAGCAACAATATCTTTCTCATATTAAAATCATCTCATTTTAAAGGGCTAAAATTTATAGTAACACCAGTATTTTTCCCTTGTGATGTTTGCAAATATTTTGTAGAATTCATAACTGAAGCCACTTGGGGCTTGAATTTTCGTAGAGGAAGGATATTTAAGTATGTCTTAAGAGACACAGGGTAATTCAGGTTACTTATTTCTTCATAGTGAGATTTTGTGACTTGTAATTTTCAAATATTTTGTCCAATTTACCTGTTATTCAATTTATTGGCATAAAGTTATCAGTAATAGTCCTGCACTATTCCTTTAACATCTATAAGATACTTAGCCAAAAGGTTGAAAAGTGATTAACATCTATAAGATATATAATACTATTTCTTTCTCTTATAAGTAAAATTATCAATCTCTACTCCTCTACAAATCAATTTGGCTGAAGGTTTATCAATTGTGCTGGTAAAACTAAAGAATCATCTTTTATGTTATTTTTTTTCTAATGATCTTTCTATCTCCTATTTAATTGGTTTCTGTTATTATTTTTATTATTTCTTTTATCACCTTATTTTGAGTTTAAATTGTTCTTGTTGGCTTGGTTTCTTAGGATAAAGCTAAAGTCATTAATCTTAAACTTTTTAAATCTTATCATTTAAAATGCTATAATTTTTTTTCTGTAAGTACTACTGTATGTGTGCCTTACAAATTTTGATATATTTCCATTAAATTAAAAGGATTTTGTCTTCCCTTGGGATTTTTCTTTGGAACTTAGCATGGACAGCTGGGTAATTTAAAATTGTGTTGTTAGTTTTGAATGAAAGAATAGATTAAGGATTTTCTAGATTGCTCTCTATCAGAAATATCATACTGTGTATGGTCAGAGAAACACTTTTAAGTTTATTGAGACAAGAATGATGGCCCAGAATATGATCTAGAGTGCATGGTAAAGAATGTCTTGGATGGATTGTTCTATAAATTATAAAATTTTAGATTTTAAAAATTTTTTAATTCAAATTTTCTATATCCTCAGTAATTTTTTGTCTTGTCAGTTTAAGCAGTACAGAGTAGTGACATCAAATAATCTGGTTTTACTTTCAATTTAGTCAGTTTTTGCTTTGTATCTGTTCTATTTTCAAGGTCCGTTATTAAGTACATGAGCATTTAGGGTATGAAATCATCTTGATGTCATGATCCTTTTAGTATTAGCAATATACCATATTAATGTCTCTGGCTTCTTTTTGATTAATTGCCAACATCACCAACAGCAGGCAGTACTTCAGGAAATGTTTATTATTCAGCTTTTAAATGTGAGAGCTTATTTTTACTTTGCCTTTGAACTGAACTTTAGAATTCTAGATAAACTTTTTCCTTGTTTCAGAACTTAAAAGTTCTTGTTCACACTATGCTGTAGTCTCCATTACTCTGGATCACAGCATCTCCTTTCCAGGTGACCATGTATATGTACACTGTTTTGTCCTAAAATGTGCAGTGTCTTTTCTTCCACAGCCTGCTTCATGTTTATAGCAATTTTGTTGTGTTGATCCTTCATGAGGTGGGTTTTCTTCATGTTTTCACTGGGTAGTTTACTGTGCTATGATTTACATGAGCTAATCTTTATTTTTGCAGTGTCCAATATACTATTAATCACATTCAGGTTTTCATTTATACTTTCCATCTCTGTGAGCTCAATTTGGATCTTTATTATAGCTTTCATTTTGCCCCTTTTCATGTTTACACGTCTTTATCTTGACCTATGTGTACAGATGAGTGCGTGTGTTTGTGTGTGTGATGTGTTACCTGTAGTCACATCATTCCTGAGTTTGTTTCTATTCCTTACAATTACATGTCATATATTCCTGCTTTATGTATGCCTGGTGATTTTTGATTGAGTTCCAGACACTGTCAATTTATGTTCTTTGCTAGATTTTAGAGATATTCTTGAGATATTCTGGGACTTTTGTTCCAGGATTCTGAAATGCATTTTAGTTACTTATAAAATACTTTTAAGCTTTATTGACGTGATCCTTGAATACTGTTTTTGTCTCGAGTTAATTTGGTTAATTTGCCAATATCCTACTGAAGAATATCCATGTTTTTCGAGGAAGGGTCTCGCTCTAACCCAGGATGTCCTGGAAGTCACTGTGTAATATCAGGCTGGCCTTGAACTCATGCATCCTAAGTGCTGGTATTAAAGGTATGTGCCACCATGCCCAGCAAAAATTACTTTTGAGAGAAAAAAGTTATAATCTTCCTAAATACTTAAGTCACTTGATATAAAGTTTTCCATTTAACAAATACTGATTAAGGGTTATAATGGTTTGTCCTAAAAACTTTCAAAGAAATCTAGCTACATGAAAATAAAATATTAATATTACATAACCATAATACTAGGTCTATGATAGTAAGAAATTACTTTAAGGTATAGTGTATTAGGGCAAAGCCGACAATGCATATTATGTTTTGGATATAAAGTGTCCCCCAAATGGCTCATGAAGTAGAGGTTTGGTCCCAAGATGAATGGATCCATTCACTCGTGATGTGATTGGGTTATAAAATTGCTGACCTAGTGATGGAATTAACCCATTGATAGACCACATCACTGAGGGCATGTTCTTGAAAACTAGGTTCAAGCCTATCTTGTCACTCCTACCTTCTGACTGCTATGAGATAAGACAATTGCCATGGAGTTCTTTATCTTGGGCCAGTAAGCAACCAAAGCAAGTGACCAAGAATTGAAACTTTTAAAACCATGAATGAAAATAAATACTCAAGTTATTTTCTCAGGTATTTTGCCATAAAGAGGTAGTAACTATTTTACCATTGTGAAGAAAGATGGCTATGAACCACAATAGAAAGCACAGTACTTAAGAACAAAAATATGGGATCTAATAGAACTCATGGAACAATGTTGTGCAATACACTCCACCTTCCTTCTCTTCTACTTCTTGATATGTGAAATCTGTACAAGACTATTTCACAGCCATGCATACATGGCTAACAAGATGCTAATAAATACAAAGTAGTAGAAGAGGATTACCAATTGCTAAAAATATTGTAAGAGAAAGTTATCCCCTAAGGCTGCAGCTAGTGACTGCTTAAATAATGTACCTTCTAAACCACTACTCTGCTTTCAAGTCTGTACCACTGTCCATCAGTCCTCCTCATGGACAAGCAAAGACTATTTTCCCAGGACAGTCAGCTTACACTTACATTTCCTTGGCTTTAAGGCAATAGCTGCTTTTCCCAAATCTTCAAAGTAAAAATAATTCCCAGTCTCATACTGTCTTTAGCGTTTGAGGACCTTTTTTCCTATTAGACTTTTTAAAAATATCTTTATTGCCAATAATTAGATACAATGTATGAGCAAATCTTGTGATTTCCCTCCTCTCTGTTCCTAACCCATTGGGGCCCTCCTCAGTGGGCATACTGGATCAGTCCATGGGGTAGGAGGTTATGAACTGTACAAGAGGTAGCCAGTTTACTTTCTCCTTTGTGCATTGTTGCTAAGGGGGGCAGTGTCTCTGGATGTTCTCCTATACCGTGGCTCTTACAATCTTTCTGCTCTCTCTTCCACTCAGTTCCCTGAGTCATGGTGGATGAGTTTTAAGGCTGCTTTACTGTTGAGATCTTAAGTGTCTCTGGACTTCTGCTTTGGGTTGTGTTGGGTATCGCTGGTGTTATAACCAGATACAAACACAAAAGGATAATTCATTTTACAAAATGCACACATATCTGAAATCCTAAGAGAAAAAGATGCTTCAAATTCCATATACTGAGCACAACTATTTTCTCACTTGTTTCAATAGTCAATAGATATCACTGAGTGACAGCTCTGTGCTAGGATGTATGTTAGGCACCAGGAATATTGCTACTAACCACACGAACAGAGCACCCTACACTTACTTCATTTAGCTTACTGTATAGAAAGAAATATTTAAGGAAAACATACTAAAGAAACCAAATGTCATAAGAGTTAGGATAATAACTACTGGACAATCTAAAGAAATCATCTAAACCTAGATCTAGGAAAGTCTCACTAAAGTGACATGTGAAGGAGAAACCATAGTTACACTGGTGAAGGAGGGAACAAGTGTTTCACACAAAGAAAGCAGAGACTGTAAAAAAAATGACCTCATTACTGAAAAAGTTCAAGTTTCACTACATAGTATGACAGAGGAAAAATAAGAGATATAGGTCAGATGAGGCATCATGGCCATATTAAGAGATACAAACTTTATTCTAAGTTGTTGAGAAATAGAAGATGAAAGACTGTCATTTTAAAATCCCATTTTGGCTTCAGAGCACAGATGGCAGGAATCATAACTTGAGCCAGGGAGATGAGCCAGCAGGACTCCAACAGAGCACCTTCACTCAGCTTCATGTGATAGAATCTAAAGAAATAGTTATTCCTTCTCTTTCATTTTCCTCACATGGCTTCAGGGACATACATCATGGTCTCCTGGTTTTCCTCTTGCTGAGTGGCCTATATTTTTTTTCCAATCTCCACTGCTGATTTCTTATCAACTTAACTTGTCAATGCTGAAATGTTCTTTGGCTCAATACTGGAACTTTCTTTTCTCTCTTTCTCTTACTTAAGTTCAAGTCATCTTAAATGACAGCTTTATTTTTTCCAAAGTACAACCGTCATCGAAACACTGTATTTTATCTTTTTTTAATTTTTTTAAAAATTTATTTGCAAGCAGAGAGACACAGAGTGAGGAGTATTGGTGCACCAGGGGCTCTAGCCACTAGGTGGGTCTCTGAGGATTTTCACAGGAAGGAAGCCCTCTCGATAGGAGGCAGGATGTAAGGAAGCTCAGAGAAACTGGAAAATAACATCCCTTCCTAGGAGGGCAGTGCAGGAAGGAAATTCCACAGACTTGAGAAGCCAACAAGTCAGGGATAGGGTTGAAAGACCCGACTCTTCTAAGGCTATATAAAGTGGAAAGAAAGCTCCTTCTCGGCTCACACCTCTACCCTGCTTGTTTGCTATTCTATGTGTGTCGTGCTGGTGATGGGTTTCTCTCTGCTTGGACCTGTGAAGGGGGCCCAGCCTCTTTTGCCATAATGGAACTTCCCCTGGATCTGTAGCTTCGATAAATCCTTTCCTCCCAAAACTGTGCCTGGTTTAGAGATTCACCCCAGTGGCGTGTGGCTAACTACCAAAAACCAGTTAACCAGAACATATCTTAGCACAGAATGATCAGTTGATAAATACGTATCCAAGATAATAATTAACTGAATGAATGAAAAATATATAAAGAAATAGAAAAACCCTGAGTTAGGAGGACTCCACACATGGACAGAGAGAATTAGTAGATTAATTAGCAGCTAAAGGGGGAGGATTGACTGATGTACAGACTGGAGGAAGAAGGGACTCCAACTTAATTCTTTGTAACTGGTGGGAGTTACTGGTCATTGCAGTAATACCTGGGTAAACATTTCCTAGGAAATAAAAACATAATCATTTCAATTTTGGCATACAGAGTATGCAGCACCTAAGGAAATACCCAAGTGAAGATGTCTAGTCCAGAGCAAACAGAGGTAAGGATGGAGTTGAAGACATGGATTGCACAGACATGGTTAGTGTTTATACTGATTGTCAAGGTGACAAAACCTAGAATCACTTGTGAGGGATTAACTAGAGTAGGTTGGCCTGTGGACATGTCTGTGAGGGATTACCTTGATTATGTTAACTAAGGTGGAAAGAGCCCACCAGAAGTGTGGACAGTGTTATTCAATGGACCTGAGAATGCTAGGCAGTCTGAAAAGGACAGCACCTGCTGAATAGCAACATTCCTTGTTTTCCATTCCCTCTCCGCTAATATGGCAATGTGACAACCATTTCCTACTCCTGCCATGTTTTCCAGCCATGATAGACTCTACCCTCTGGAACCAAAACATGAAATAAACCCTTTGTCTCTTAAACTGATTTTCATTAAGTATTTTGCCCCAGCAACAAGAAGTTAACTACTACAATTAGCAGACATGAGAACCAATTCATCAAAAGACAGTGAAGTGAGAGACAAAAATAAGAGGACCAGAAATGAGCAAGGACAGATGTAACATGTACAGGATACTCACAGAGGTTAGAAGATAAGAGAATATGAATAACTAGTCATATTTACTTATAGTTTGGTTTAACCTGGTTAGGGGCCACAGATAAGGGAGAATATGCAGCGCTTGTCTCTCTGTTCTTGTGCAAGTTCACTGAGTATGATCTGTTCCAAGTCTATACATTTTTCTTTAAATTTCATTATATCATTTTTCCTAATTGCTGAGTAGAATTCTATGGTGTATATGTACCACATTTTTGATATCCATTCTTCTAGTAATGGGCACTTAGGTTGGTTCCAATTCCCAGCTATTATGAATTAAGCCGCTATAAACATGATAGTGCAGATGTCTCTGTGCTAAAACAAGGAGTCTTGAAGATATATGCCCAGTAAAGGGATAGCTGGGTCAAATGGTAGTTCTATATCCATCCCATTCAGAAGCCTCCACACTGCTTTCCATAGTGGTTGTACCAGTTTGAATTCCCACCAACAGTGAAGGAGGGTTCCTTTTTCCCCACATCCTCACCAACATCTGTTGTGGGTAGATTTTTTTAATGATTGCAAGTATTGCTGGAGTGAGGTGGAATCTCATTGTTGTTTTGATGTGCATTTCCCTGATTATCAATGATGTTGAACATTTTCTTAAATGGGAATTGGCCATTTGTAATTCTTCCCCAGAGAATTCCCTGTTGAGCTCAGAGGCCCATTTTGTGAGAGGGCTGTTTGAAATTTTACTATTTAATTTATTGAGTTCTTTGTAAGTTCTAGATATTATACCTCTATCTGTATTGTAGCTGGCAAAGATTAACTTAAAACCTGATGAAAGGCAAAGGGGACAGAAAGAAATGGGGACAGGTGTGGAAACAATAGAGGGGAAGATGTTCACATACCTAAACTAACAACAATCTGACTCCATAGAATTATATCTTCTGTACAACAAGTTCCAGAAGCAGATAGGCCCTCAAAGTGGGGGAGGATGGAAACCTACCTATGGTACAAAGGACACTGTCCTCTGGCTCCCCGACCCAGTAAGTAGTTACCTCCCACAATCATCATATTTCATCACAATTCATCAGAATGACCCACAGGATCCCTAAAATAGACAACTTTTGTCACAGACCTTGAATACTCACCTTAGGCAAAAGATAAGACCCTATAGCTGAAAATTCCATGGACTGATATCACACAACATTGAGAGACCCTGCTGAATCCAGAAATGAAATCAGCTAACAGAAGGGCAGCCTGGATAATGCCAGAAGGTGTCGCACGAGCTGCCAGGGGAATCAGACCAATGATATCCTGACTGAGCAGGAGGCATCTTTGAGTTACACCAACCGATGGCCTGAGAGTGCAGAACACACTGCTATATGGCACAGACAAGCAACTCAAGAAGTGCCCATCTGTGCAATAGTAGCCCCCAACCTAGGTAGGTAATCAAAGCTGGCTAATTGGCTATGAGATCCATACCCTAACTGGTACGGAGACCCAAGGCAACGTTGAGTGGGGACCAAGAACCCCATCTCCGTGGGGAAGTCCTCACTAACCATAGGTCCTCAGAAAGGCTACACCCTCCAAACACTCACCAACCTAGCAATATTTGTCTCAATAGACCAATAATAATATCACTCTCCACTGGAGACTCTGTTTGTATCTTTCAGAAGGCAATAAGAATCAGGGATAAAGGAACTCCACCAAGGGGACCTGATGTGACAGGGGATACCCAAGCAGGAGACGATCCATGTAGAGCCCAAACACAACCTCTAAGGAATTGGGATGATGAGCAAAACATCTACTCCCACAGCAAAGCAGATAACCTACGGAAGGACAATGGAGAGAGGCACCCTAAAGGTGCCCAAAATTGCCCAAAACACAAATTTAGAGACTTTTACAAACCTAATAACTATGGAAAATTTGAATTTACCCACTATGACTCAGGGAAATTTGCAGAAGAGGGGGTGGAAAAAATGTAACAGTCATGGGGGAAGAATAACTAATACATAAAAGGGAATGGCATCATGGATTCAATGGCTTTATCTAATAACCTATGATAGATACTGAGCATATTGTTGTGTTAATATATATAATTTTAAGCCAATGAAAACATTTAAAAATGAAATTTAAAAAAGATAAAGAGAATATAATAGCAGGAAACCGGAGTTAAAAGAAACCACAAAAACAAAGTGTTTCTAGGGGATCAAGCAAAAGAAACAAACATTAAGAAGAGGAAAGTGTGTGCACATTTACATGCTGACAAGAAAAAGCCAGAAGAGAATGTGATAAAAGCTGAAGGGTGTAGAAAAATTATCAGAGATGGGTCACAGCATAATTGTCCATGTTAGAATCAAAAAGGAAAGAGAAAATAGGCAAATTTATCTTTATCTCAAAACTATTCACAGAAATATATATATATATATACTATTTATAAATCTAAGGGATCAGATACAATTGCTTGGATACCTCTGCACTAATTAACAAAATAACATCAAAACAATAAATCATTCATTTAGTGACTTCCTAGGCTACTGGAGATTTGCTCAGGAAGTTATTCCCTACTCCTATCTCATGTAGGGTTCCGACTATTTTTTCTTCCAGGGTATTCAGGGTTACATAGCTAACATTGAGGTCTCTGATCTATTTGGAGTTGATTTTAGTACATGATGAAAGGAGTGGATCTACTTTCATTTTTTTACATGTGTTTATCCAATATGTCCAGCACCATTTGTTGAAGATGCTATCTTAAGCCCAGCGTACATTGTTGGCACCCTTGTCAAAGACCAAATAACTGAAGTTACTTGCAATCAGGCTCAAAAGCTTCTGTACAGATAAAAACACCGTACTCAGAGCCAATAGACCCCCATCAAACTGGGAGATGATTTTTGCCAGCTACAACTCAGACAGAGGCCTAATTTCCAGAACCTACAGGGAAATCAAAAAAATTAATTACAGAGGGGCGGAGCATCATGGCGGACTAGTAGCAGCCTCGCCAGGACCCTCTTCGAAAAGGTTTGATTCTTCAGCTGGGATCCAAACCCGGGACCCCAGCTGGCCTTGAACCCAAACCTACCGTCTCCCCAGCTCCACAATAGCCGGGGAGGTCTGGTTTCCCCATCTGCTTTCTACTAGACAGAGGGACAAAGCTCCGCCCTTCCCCCACCCCTACCTCCCGCTCCTACAGGTCTTGCCAGAGTGGCTGAAAACCGCTCCCTCCCCGGGACCTCCTTCCCTCAGCCTCCCTCCAGCGATTCTTGGACGCACTTCTCCCCGAGACCCCCTCCAAATACACAGGCAATCATCGCTCCTCGGGCAAACTGAACTAGCACTGTCTGGAGCTGCCAGGCGGGGCCAGCTCTCAGACACCGGGGAACCTCAGCCAGGGCAGGGAAGACAAAGGCTGCTTTGGCGGGTGCTGGGGACCACACGCCACTGACCCTCCAGCAATTCTTGGGCGCACTTCTCCCTGAGACCCCTCCAATACACGGGCGTTAGTGTTCCGCGGGCAAGCTGAACTAGGGCGCGGGACTGCAGCTGCCGGGTGGAGCCAGGCCTCAGGCACCACCGGGAAACCTCAGCCAGTGCTGAAGGGGCAAAGGCATCTCGGGCGCGCACCATATAGGTGGGCACAGCCAGGTGGGAGAACACTGGGCCCTATAGTGGGAGTGCTGGGACTGTGTTTCTACTCCAGCATACCATCTGGGAGCAGGGTGATCCAGTCAGGTAATAAACTAAGCCTCACTGGGCATAGAACTCCCCAACAGGAAAGACCTTCGTTTAAGATCAAACCTGGTGATCTTCCCATTGGAAGCAAAACAGGCTGATCAACACCCCCAGGGTGCCAGAGTCCCACTTACCGATACCTAGACATGGAAAGAAATCAAAGGAAAAAACCCACAGAAATCAAAGACGGGAATTTCCCAACCCAGGGACCCTAGTCCCTTTATGGAGCAGGAGACTGGCAAAGAAATAGAGGCAACACACACACAATCGCAAATAGAGAACAATATGACTCCTGACCACAACTGCAATGCAAATATGAAGCAGCTAATGGCTGATATGTAAATTATGAGAAAAGACATGAATGAGATGAAGGTTTCTAACTCAAACATAATCTCCAAAATGAACTCAGTGGAGAGAATTGTGAATGAATTCAGAAACACATTAAGTGAATTGAAAATTAACCAGTTAAAGGAGGAGCTAGACATCCAAATGATTAAATTTGATGAGGACCTAAAAAAAATTAAAAATGATTATCAGGA
>PVHP010052566.1:0-11042 GCA_004024765.1 Zapus hudsonius
TATATATATATATATATATATATATATATATATATATATATATATATTCTCCATTGAGAGTGAGTAGAATCAGATAAAGAAGTTCAGCTTCACCTGCAGCAGTGGGTCACATGTCCCACCATGGGGATTCTGAAGGAAGTAGCAGTGGAATCTGGATACATCTTTATAGGTCATAGTATGCAAACCTCAGAAGGGAGATTTAGACCCTGTGCAAAGGCACCAACACATATTGCAAACATTCATAAAGCTAGGTTTGTTCCAAATGGACTATTAACTGCTAGACACCAATGTTCTCATTTACAATGTAAAAATAAATGGGTCATTTAAACTAGGTTACAGCAAATCAAAATGGGAATAGGGAGGTTTATATGAAGGAAGAAAGAGATGAAACTGTGCTTACCTGTGAGCTGTGGTGTCTGTAAATGTCTGCAAGTCAGTGGGGTCATCCTGTTTGTCTGGGCACCTTTGAGCAGACAGTTTATCTGTGGACCAGCTTGTTCCTGGAGATGTGGTGTGTATCTGTGGGAGCACACTCTTTAGTCAAGATGGCAAATAGCCATGAACAAAATAAATGAAATGAAATCCACATGGAGGGAAAGAGCTAGCCAGGGAAAAATCTGGGGCATAATCCTTTGAACACATGGCAATAGAGAGAAGGATATTTAAAGTACAAAGGAAGTGGTACAAAGGGGAACTTTCTCACTTTCAAGAGAGCTATAGAAATTATATGAACTATGATGTTATTTAGGACTGCGTGGAACATTGCTAAGAAACATGAAACTTTCCTAAGAAATCAGAATCATCTGCATGGAAAGAAATTATTTTACTTTATTTGTTTATTTGCACTAGGGATGGAACCTAGGGCCTAGTGCATGCTAAATACTCACTCTTCCACTGAGACAAATTCCCAGCCCTGATATATTTTTACAATGTCAAAGGGTCATTTTATTTAATTACAAGAGAAACAAAATATCCTTTTTAAAGAGCATAAAGTATTCTGCTGCACTAAAAATATTTTTATTTCCTTATTTAAGAGAGAAAGAGAGAGAGAAAGAGAGAGAGAGAAAGAGAGAGAGAAAGAGGGAGAGAAGGAGAGAGAGAGGGAGAATGAGCATGCCAAGGTCTCCTGTCACTACAAATGAACTCCAGACGCATGTGCCATTTTGTGCATTTGGCTTTATGTTGGTACTGGGGAATTGAACACATGTCATAAGGCTTTGCAAGCAAGCACCCTTAACAGCTAAGCCACTCTCCAACCCCTCTATTGCTTTTATAAAAAAAAAAAAAAAGAAAGCACACTTTTTAAATTGAGAAAATAGTTTTGCTCAAATGTTAACAGTGAATATACAAAAGTAAGTCATGGGAACCAGAAGCATATGTTTTAGAATCTCAGTGGAAGAGAATACTTTAGGATTTGTCACTACAGAAAAGAACCCAACCAAAGCTGTTTGGGAGGAATGGGTTTATTTTGGCTTACATACTGGAGGGGACACTCAATCATGGAAGGGAAAATGATGGCATGAGCAGAGGGGTGGACATCACCTCTGCTACAGCACTGCAAACAGCAGCAGGAAGGTGTGCCAAATACTGGCAAGGGGAAGCTGGTTTATGACCCCCATAAGCCCCCCCCAATCCAACAACATACCTTAGCTCCAACAATTGGAAGTGTGGTAAATAAGATGTACATGAGAGGCAATACTCATGGTACTGAGACAGAAGAGACCGGAGACTGTGGAGAAACATTATGTTCTTACATGGAACAAGCAGTTTATGAAACCAAAGCGGTCCATTTTTCATCTTGTTCTGCCCCTTTCACCCTTTTCCAAATGGTTCCAAATACAGAACATCTATTAACTCTGGGATTCTAAAATAAGCATTGAGTCATCCTTTTTCCTCAGGTTCAATCAACTCAGCTTCTTAGACATGTCTTCAGCCAGGAAGCTTTACAGGCATTCATTATTTCTGATTCATTCATTCTTTTGTTTGGTATCTTAAAAGCTCAGCAGGTTTGGAATTGATGACAGAGTTGCTATTGTTTTCTGAAACCATCCACAAGTTTTTCGTGCACACCTTGTGGTGCACAGCAGCATGCTGAGAGAGTTCTGGCCACAAGTCACCTCTGAAGCTACGAGTGCAGTAGGAGGGTGCAAAAGAAAGAAGAATGACACTGGCCTGAAGCTCTGCAGCCAGAGACTGTGACCAAGTGGCTTTGGACCCACTGGTCCCTCTGAAGACAGGGGAACATAAATGCTCACCAGTGGCTCTCCTGGGCTGCTCACTACTGACTCACAGGCTCCACAGCTATAAACTCTTCTCCTCTGCCAAATTGCTGGATTACAGCCCTCCTGCCCCCATCTCTTACCCCACTGTCTTTGGTCAGTTCCAGTGTCAGTGGAAAAATATCCCAATAGGGTCCCTTTTAATAGAAAAAGGGTGTCTGGCTGTAGGCCTTTAACCCCAGCACTCAGGCAGCAGATGTAGGAGGCTCATTGTGAGTTCAAGGTCAACCTGAGACTACATAGTGAATTAATTCCAGGCCAGCCTGGGCTAGAGTGAGACCTTATCTGAAAGAAAGAAAGAGAGAGAGAGAGAGAGAGAGAGAGAGAGAGAGAGAGAGAGAGAGAGAGGAGAGGAGAGAGAGAGAGAGAGAGAAAGAAAGAAAGAAAGAAAGAAAGAAAGAAAGAAAGAAAGAAAGAAAGAAAGAAAGAAGAAAGAAAGAAAGAAAGAAAGAAAGAGGTGAAATACACATGCTTGACTTTTTAATAAGAAGGGGTTATGATGAAAAGTACCCCCAGTCCTGCCCCCCTTGGTTTCAGAGCTCTCTTCTCCAGGGATATTCACAACTTTCACTTTTGTTTTTGCAACAATCTACTGTAGTTACCATCAATGTGTACCTATGCTTCTCCTTTCTAAGAATAATGACTAGATTTGGTTTTAGTGAACCATTAGATTTACAGAATAAAGGAACAAACTATTGAGTTTCATATGCTATTGTATAGTTTCTATTATTAACATTTTAGATTACTATGTTAAAATTCATGAATTAATATTGATAGCATTCTTACACTACTATCCATAGTATGTAATGTTTTACCTTTTGTGTTTTTACTAGGGATTTTAACAAGTGTACACTGACATAATATTTGGCCTTTTATTCAGAATGTTATCATTTTTGCCCTAAAGATCTCTTGTCCTTCACTCCCTCATTCTTCCCCTCCTCATCCCTAAATCCACAGCAAACATGCATCGTTCCATTTTTTCCACAGTTTTGCTGCAAGGGAAGTGACATATGGGTAGAATCATACCTTTCAGACCAGCATCTATCTTGGCAATAGGCATTTAAAGTCGCTCCAAATCTTTCTTATGTTTTGATAGCTCCTTTCTTTAATCACTGAAAAACAATCCATTGTATGTATCAAAGTGTATCCATTCACCTATTGAAAAACATTGAACTGTGGTGATCATCAATAGATTCACTTTAAGCATCCGTGGGCAGATTTTTATATTTTCAAATTATTTGGATAAATATCTGGGCACACCATGTTGGATAGAAGGCTAAGGCTACACTTAGCTTTAGATAAAATTCCTAAACCAAAGTCATTTTTTTTTATTTTTCCCAGGAGCATTTGATGATATATACCTTTTAGTGTTGTGGCCATACTGAGAGGTATATAGAGTATCTCATGGTTATTTTTATTTGACATTCCCTCATCACTTATAACAATGAACATTTTTTCACATACTTATTTGCAATATGATATTTTCTTTGCTAAGGGGTCTGTTTAGGTCTTTTGCACAAGTTTAATTGGGTGGCTTTTTTTTTTTTTTTTTTTTTTTTTTTTTTTTTTTTTTTTTTTTTTTTTTTTTTGGTTTTTCGAGGTAGGTTCTCACTCTCGCCCAGGCTGACCAGGAATTCTCTATGTAATCTCAGGGTGGCCTTGAACTCATGGTGATCCTCCTACCTCTGCCTCCTGAGTGCTGGGATTAAAGGCGTGAGCCATCATGCCTGGCACTGGGTGGCTTTTTATTGTTGAGTTCTAAATGTTTTCTTTATATTTGAAGATGACTACTTGCAAATATTTTCTCTTACACTTTTTTTTTTGTTCCCTACCAGTGTTTTCATAAACATTTTTTGATAGTGTGCAATTTGTCAATATTTTTATTTATTGCACCTTTGGGGGTGTGTATAAAAATATCACCCACCTCATCGCCATTTAGACTTTTTTCTATTATCCTTGCTTCTAGTTTTTTTCCCGGTTATGTTTGAGACAGGGTCTTACTCTGTAGACCTGACTGGTCCTGAAGCTCTGCAATGTGTGACTGTGACCTAGTGGCTTTGTACTCACGGTCCCTCTGAAGACAGGGGAACATAAATGCTAACCAGAGGCTTTCCTCATTATGTAGCTCAGGCTGGTATTGAACTCACAGCATCCTCCTGTCTCATTTTCCTGAGTGTTAGGATTATAGATAAGTATTACCCTACCCAGCTATTTTTGTGTTTTAAATTTAAAAGCAAGTTCCATTTTGAATTGCTTTTCATGAAAAGTGTAAAAACCCCCTTAAGATTCAGTCTTTGCATATGGATAGCTAACAAATCCAGCATCCTGTGTTATAAAGGCGATTCTTTATTAAAGTGTCCTCACTCCTCTGCCAAGAATCCAATTGTATGGCTGCTTCTGAGCCCCTCTTCTGTCCGTTCTTTCACCAAGATCATGTTGTCATGACTGCTGTAGCGAGATGTGATATCTCAGAGTCAACTGTTCTTAACCCTCTGACTGTATTCTCTTTCAATATTATGCTAGCTGCTCTAAAGCTTTTTTCTTTAATATGAATTTTCAGACAGAATAGGAACAAACAATGTGCTTCATTTTTTATTATTGTTTATTAAGTAGAAACTTCGTATGAACAAGCCATGCGTTGGTACCATCATTTCCCTCCTCCCTGCCCCCTTCCACTGAGGGCCCTCCTTGGTGGAATTCCTGGGATGTGCCATGGGTTTGAGAGCTATGAGTTGTGTCAGCAGCTGTCAGTCATTGGGTGGGGTGGGGGGAATGTCTCTGGGTATTCTTCCCCCAGCATGGCTTTTACACTATTTCCACCCCATCTTCTGCAAAATTCTCTGAGTCATTGTGTGTGGGTTTAAGTCTGTTGTAGTGTTGAGCTCTTAGCAGCTTCTGGAATTCCCTTTGGAACATTTTGAGTCTCCTCATTGTCTTGTCTCTAGAGTCGTACTGCTACAGGTTGACAGGCTCACTGGAGGAGCAGCACTCTTGCTCATCTCTCCACTTCCTCTGTGGTTTCACCTGGGCCCTAGATGATGTGCTGGGGGTGCTTCATCTCTTGCCAGGGAGTCAGCTATTATTTCTGGTCATGTTGGAAGAATTAGATTGTCCTCAGTTTTTGTTGCCTTCTGAAAAATATAAACAGATCCTCCACTGGACAGTGAGATCAGCATAAGATTAATGGGATAAACATTGTTAACTTGGTGAGATTATAATAGAGGTAGCTTCTCTTTAGGTACATGGTCAGTGGAAGCTTCCCCTTTGTAGCTCAAGTGTGCTTCTTACAGAAACTGTGTACTATAAACTGTTGGAAGGGATCTTAGTTTTTTATGCAGTTTGATAATTTCCACGTGCTAAAGGAGTGTGCATATCTACATGATTTAATATAGTTATACCATGAGTTTTAAATTTACCTTCTTGATATTTGTTTTCTATTAATTGATCTGGTTCTTTTTGCCGCCTTATTTTGTATTTATTTTGATTCTGCTTTGTCTCCTTTAATTTAATATTTGAAAAATTGAGTAGTTTAATTCAAGTTATGATGTGGCCAAATCGTGGATCCAATATGTCCTATATCTTATACTTTCATGGGACATGAGTCAGGAATGCTTTTTTTTTTCATCCTTGTAAGAGATTCTTAAAAAGAATATTGTGATGGTTAACCTTGATCATCAAGTTGATTAGATTCAAAATCACCAATGAGGCAATTCTCTGGGCATGTCTGTGAAAGAATTTCTAGATTCATTTAATTGAGGTTGGAAGGCCTCCCCTAACTCTGGATGGCACCATTCCCTAGTCTGGGGGCCTGGACTGATAGGTAGGGAACAATTGATCTGAGCCTAGCATCCATTATCCTCTGTGTCCTCTGAAGGCAAGGTTGCTTCACAATCCTGCTGCCAAGTCTTCTCTGCCAAGATGGACAAGCCAAAATAAACCCTTCCTTAAGTTGCATTTTTCAAGCATTTAATCAGACCAACAAGAAAAGTAATATAAATATGAATAAAAATGCTATGTGGTCCACCAAACTTAAAAGCATTTTTTATAAAAATAAGTCTAATTCTTGTAGAACTAAGTACACCCAGTTTCTAAACTCCTCCATTTTATTATGATTCATTTTTCCCAAAAAGTCTACATACAGTTTGGTTGAGCATCACTTTTACTAAATAGGCATATTAGAATTTGAATTATATTATTGGTTTTTTCCAAAGAAGCTCTTATGTTTAAAATGTAATTTCTGTTCTTATTTTCTTATAGTTGAATTAGGATTTATAAAGTACAAGTTGAAGTTATCAAATTCAGCCTAAAAATGATATTAAACCACTTCACATATAATACAAAATCTTTACAACAATCTATTCCATTTATGATAATCAGTTCTTTTTAAAAATTATTTCTCTTTGAATTCCATCTGAATAGTTTCCACAGCTATGCTTCAATTCAGTTTTTTTCTCCTGCATTGCTTAAGCAGGTTTAATTCCTTCTAGTGAATTCTTCATTTTAAATTTCAGACAGTAGTGTACTTTTCATCTATAAATATTTTGTTTTGGATTTAAAATATTTTCTATAGTCTTAATTTACCTTTAGAACACATGGATATATATGTAAATACTACATGTTTGTCTCTGAGGTCCAACAACCATTTCAGTTCTGAGAAATTGTCAAGTGATTGATTTATCAACTTGTTATTGGCCATACTTTCTAGCTTCCTTGCATACTTGGAAATTATTAATTAGATAGGTACCATGAATTTTTACCTTTTCAGGTGCTTTAAGTTTTTTTTTCTTTTTTCAGTAAATATTTTAGAGATTTTTTTTTTAGTATTATGTTCTTAGGTTCCTTGAAAACCTACTATCATTTTTTTAAGTTTTATTAAGCTGGACCAGAGCATGCTAAGTCTAGAGCCAGTGATTCCACACATATATGATGATATGCTTCTCTTTTCTCTATCCAGTGTTCTTTGAAGCATGAGGCTTTACATTTTATCTGCTGAAAAATGGACACTATCACAGGCCTTTGTGAACACTGGCACAGTTAACTCTCATCCTTCATAGGATTCCTTCCTTGGCACCAAGCACATTTCCTAACTATTTCCTCATGTGCACACACTGGCCATTCCTTATCTTGAAGGAGAACTTGCAGATGCCCAGGGTTCTGTCCTGACTGGAGAAATTTTCCATGTGTTCTTACTGACTAGGCATCCCTCAACAGAGCACTGCCCCCTCATCTCACAGAATTCATGATGCTTTGCCTTTGGCCTGGAAACTCCGTCAAAGCAGGAAGCTGAAGCAATAGTAGAACACATCTCATATGTTGCCTTTGTTCAGTACTTGTTCATGGCTTTACAGACCATTAGTTCACACGTTTATCTGTGTTTTGGATATTTTTAGTTAAAGTAAATCAAGTCCTTGTTCGCCTATCCTGGATAGATAGTGCACATCATCCCTTTGACTTTCACAGAGTGTTGCAGTCAGCTTTCTAGTTGCTGCGCAGGAAGAACCCAAACAAAAGCGGCTTGTGGAGGAATGGGTTTATTTGGCTTACGGACTCGAGGGGAGACTCCATCCTGGCAGGGAAAACGATGGCATGAGCAGAAGGCTGGACATCACCTCTGCCACAGCACTGCAAACAGTGGCAGGAAGGTGTGCCAAACACTGGCAAGGGGAAGCTGGCTTATAACCCCATAAGCCCACCCCCAACAACACAGCTTCATGGAGATTGTAAAACCCAAACTGCCATCAGCTGAGGATCAATCTAACAGAACACATTCGTTTGTTTGTGGGGGACACCTGGATCAAACCATGACACAGAGTATTTCATCTGTGGAGGAACTGCAATTTATTTAATCAATTTCAGATGGATTTATATTTGGACTAATTTTTGTTTTGGTGTGTTGTTGTTGAAGTGCTACATAGAAAGCCCTACTATATTGTATTATTTTTCTTTGTTGTGAACATAGACATGTTATATTTTGGAAGCTACATTCCTCAAAGTGAATATGCATTTAAAATTTTGATATGCATTATGAGATTCCTCATCAAAAGATTGGTGTTAACTGGACATGACGGTAGAAGCCTATAATCTCAGCATTTAGGAAACTAAGGCAGAAGGCTTGTGAGTTTGAGCCAGCATTATAACAAAATCCTGTTCCAAAACAAAAATTTTAATTTTTTTAAAGACTACTCTTGAGATTTCCATTTTTTTTCTGCCTTATCTAAACAATGAATGAATGTGGAAGGATATATGGAGATAAGTATTAAAATTTCAAAAATTTACTTATTGTTTGATGTTTTCTCTCACTTATTATAAATGATACTAAATTTTGCTTTCTACTTGCAGACTGTGTACTTCCTTTAGCTTATATATCCCTTCACTTTCCTGGCATTATGAAATAGAGAATATGACTATTACAGGTTCACAGAGGAGAAAACTAAGGCAAACAGACATCTGGTGATACTTAAGTCCATGTAGCATTATCCAGATGGGTCTGCATTTACTACATGATTGAGAATCCTCCCAAGTTTACAGCCAGTCGTATATTTAGCCTACCAGTTCCTCTCTTATGCTGACGCTGCCTTAGCCTGAAAAGTGGTCTAATTATGCCTCACCTTCATTTCTTTTGTGCTAGGTAGGGTCTTCATTTGGCTGCACCACTATCAAAGTGTCTCAAATGGTTCCCCATGAGTCAAGACTTGGTTCTTGCACTCTGTCTCTGTGATGCTCTCTGGAGATTTATTCTGTTTCCTGGAGCTTTGTGAATAAGAGAACTTTTTTTTTGGCCTCTGCATGGGTCACTGGCCTCCTGCCATCCTGTCCTGACCTTGCTGAAGCCTCTACCATGTCATGCTGTCTTTTCCACTGTTCTTGGCTCCAAAAGTCTATTCTTATTTCAATCTATGCTTTCACTACCCTTAAACCGTTCATATTTTATTTTCTGAGAAAATCCTTAGTTGTTTCTTCTGATGCCACATCCTGATCACGTGGCTGTTTCCAGAATGCTAACATTATGTCTAACTTCTGTGAGGCTAATTTCTCCATAAATGTCAGTCCTACCTAGTGGTTAGGTCAAACACATCACTTATTTTTCCGCCTCACACTGCCAGCATTTCTATTTATTCACAGTATCAGCTCTGATTATCACCACAAAGAATATCACTATCCTTGCTTCATACCCACTTCAGTTCATCTTTTCACTTACTTGGTAGCTGACTATGATCCTTCTGGATAAAATTTATTGTCTTTCCTCTATGGAGTACTAATCTTTATCACAGTCCCACTGCCTTCCTACATATCAGTAAATTATTTCTCTAGTTTAAAGAATTCTGTAAAGGTATTTAGGACAGTTAAATTAGTTTACTTTAGAATTCATTGCATTTAAGCACTGGGAGTTTGAAATATAACAGTTCTTAAATTATTTAGCTATGATGAAATTGGTAATCTTATTTGAAGGGTTATGATGTGGAAAAACACAGGCAATCCATTTTATGTGCACTCTAAACAGAAAGAGAACTTAGCTAATTAAACAATAACAGAAAGTATTTGAAGCATAAAGAATGAGGTTAAACCTCTGTTAGTTTCCTGCCTTGAAGATTATGACATTTGCATCCTGTAGTAGAAGAATTTGAAATAGGGCTAGAGAGATAGCTCGGTGGTTAAGGTGCTTGCCCACCAAGCCTAACAAAAAGGGTTTGATTCTCCAGTTCCCACATAAAGCCAGATGCACAAAGTGGTACACATACCTGGAGTTCCTTTGTAGCAGCTCAACATTCTGGTGTGCCCGTTGTCTCTGTGTCTCTGTTTGCAAATAAATAAATAAATAAATATTTTAAAAAGATTTGAAGTGGCTAACAATCCCAGACTCCCTTTCTCTGAGCATGATGCTCCTCGGGCAGGGTTGCTCACTGCATTGTGCTGTAGTCATTTGCCCAGTGGTCATGTGAAGCATAAGACACTACTGAATCTAGTAAGACTTTTCCATATTTATTTTCAGAAATATTCCACTGGAATTCAGAAAGTTCAGTTGGCTCGTTGATGTAGGAGTATGAATTTTGCTTTGGAATTCAGAAAGTTCATCTCTTACCTGAGACACCTGGCTGGGAAGTGATCTCTCACCATGGGAAAAGTTACTATTTTTATATCATGTGTCCCAGAAGCTACTAAAGCCATATTGAATTCTGAAAATAAAAATCAGCTGATGTGAACAAAAATATAAGAACAAATGACCATGAGGTTCTGGGGAAGCACAGCTATGGATTCTTATGCATCCTTATTGATCTCATGTTGCAGATACAATCCTTAGTGTCTTCCAGATAGATCCTACTCCTGTATTAGCTATGTAAAGTGTGCCCTGTAGCTTGCAGCCTAAGTGGTGCAAAGAGTTAAATTATAATACTTGAAAAAGTTTAGGAGAAAAACAACCGAAAAAAACCAAAGAATAGCACCCATCAGTAACAATTCACTTGGGCCAGGAGAACCGGGCTGAGTACTAGGATATCCAGGATCCCTTGCCACAAGGACTAATACAGACAGCCCACGAAGGAGGATATACAACTGATCAGGGATGGGGGGGGAGTGGGGAGTTCGGGATAACAACGCATGGTTTGCCCACTAAATAATGTAACTCATTATGGATAATAAATAAGAAAAAAAAAGTAATAAAAAAATAGAAAGAAAAAAAAAACCAAAGAAAATAAATAACATTAAAACTGTTCTACACTTTTATTATTTATTTATTTGCAAGCACAGAAAGGCACACACACACAG
>PVHP010052567.1:0-10000 GCA_004024765.1 Zapus hudsonius
GGGTCCTTCTGCTTTGCAGGCAAATGCTTTAATTGCTAAGCCATCTCTCCAGCCCTTGTTTTGTTTTTGAAATAGAGTCTTCTATAGTCTAGGCTGGTCTCGGACTTCTTTCTTGGTTGAGGCTGGCCGTAAACTTCTAGTCTGTTCTCACCTGTAAAATGCTGGGATTACAGGCATGTGCCACCAAGCCCACCTTGACCCTGACTTTAAAATACCTCTTCCCCCAGTTCTGGCTATCTTGCATACCTCTGCTGATGCTTTCATTGGTCTTTCTGGGCAAAAAAAAAACCACCGGGCTGGAGAGATGGCTCAGCGGTTAAGGCACTTGCCTCTAGTGCCTAAGGCCCTGGGTTCAATTCCCCAGGTCCCACAATAAGCCAGACCCACAAGGTGGTGGCCCTGGTGCGCTCTCTCTCTCTCTCTCTCTCTCTCTCTCTCTCTCTCTCTCTCTGCTTGAAAAATGAATAAATAAAATATTTAAAAAAAAAACCACCTTATTTTTTCTCATAGTTTTCTTTATTTTTTAATTTATTACGAGAGAGAGAGAGAGAGAGAGAGAGAGAGAGAGAGAGAGAATAGGTATGGGTACATCAGGGCTTCCTGTCACTGTAAATGAACTCCAGATGCATGTGTCACTAAGTGCACCTGGCTTTATGTGGCACTCGGGGATTTAACTCAGGTCCTTAGGCTTTGCAGGCAAGCACCCCAACTGCTGAGCCATCTCTCCAGCCCTCTCATAGTACTTTATTAGGGTATACTATGTGATGACTCAGTTTTTGTTAGTTTGATATCATTATTTAGCATATGCTATGAGCCTTATGTATGTTCGTCTCATTGAATCTTTACCAAAAACCTGAAGAGTTGTGTGTTTTTAATTTTTATTTCCATTTCAAAGATAAGTGTTGGAAAGCATATGTAACTTGACCCTGAATCACTGTTATAAGCTTTGGATCTTTGTGTTTTTTATTTTGAAAATGGAGGGGCAGGGGAGATAGCTCAGTCAGTAAAGGGGTTGCTGTACAAGCATTAGGAACCATGTTTGGATCCTCAGTACCTACGTTAAAGAAAAGCTGAGTGTTATATTGTGAGTCTGTACCCTGCACTGTGGAGGCGAACCTGAACATTCATAGGGCTTGCTCACTAGTTATTCTAGTGAATGGGTGAGCTCCAGGTTCAGTGAGAGACCCTGACTCAAGAAACAAGGTGATGAGCAATTGAGGAAGACACCCAGCATCAACCTCTGGCCTCCGCATACACTACACACACGCACACACGCGCACGCACACACACACACACACACACACACACACACACACAAATTGAATAATAATAATAATAATTGGAATCAAAACCAGGTACCTTTGGTCCCAGTGAGTTCGAGGCCAGCTTAGGGCTACAGAGTGAATTTTAAGTTAGCTCAGGCTAGAGTGAAAACCTGACTTGGGGGAGGGGGAATTAGAATCATGGTATATTGTCCAATATGGTCTCAGATGCCTGCTGAGCTGATGATTGATTCACCTTGGCTTTAACAGTAGTGGCACTACAGGTGAATACCATTGTGTTCTGCTTGGTTTGGATCTTAAGTGTCCCTCAAAGGTCCATTTGCTGAAGGCTTGGTTCCTGGCCCTGACACTGAGAACCCTTAGGAGGTGGGATTTATTGGAAAGAAGTTGGGGGTGTGTTCTTAAAGGGAATATTGGGGGCTGGAGAGATGGCTCAGCGGTTAAGGTACTTGCCTCCAGTGCCTAAGGCCTTGGGTTCAATTCCCCAGTACCACATAAGCCAGACCCACAAGGTGGTGGCCCTGGTCCTCTCCCCTCTCCCCTCTCCCCTCTCCCCTCTCCCCTCTCCCTCTCCCTGAAAATGAATAAATAAAATATTTTTTTTAAAAAAGGGAATATTGGGATTATGGCCCAACCTTTCTCTCTGTTTGCTTCCTGGCCACCATGAAGTAAGCAGATTTGCTTAACCAGGTGCTCCCTGCCTGTGATATCTGCCTTGTCACAAGCCAAAAGGAAAAGGGCTAAGTGACCATGGACTGAACTGGTGACAAAATTATTTCTTTTTCTTTTTCTTTCTTTTTCTTTTTTTTTTTTGTGTGTGTGTGGGGGGGCAGGTCTCTCAATAACCTAGGCTGACCTGGAATTCACTCTATAGCCCAGGCTGGCCAAAAACGCATGGTAATCTTCCTACCTCAGCCTCCCAAATACTGGGATTAAAAGGAATGTGCCACTACTCCCAGCTCAAACTTTCCTGCTTTTAATTTTTTTTTTTAATTTTAGCTCTGATATTTTTCACAGACCCAGAAGGTGACTAACACAGTCATATTGCTACTTAGTGGTACAACTTGGATATAGAATCATAATTAATATTGCCTTTTTTTCCTTATGCTGAAAATTGAACACAGGATATCATGCATTCCAAGCATATACTCTTCCATTGAGTTACAATACCCACTTTCTATTTTTTTCCTTTGTAATCCTGAGCTTCCCACACATGCTAAGCAAACACTACCACTACATTATATTCCCAGTTGTTGTACATCTCCCCCCCCCAGGCCCCCCATGTTGTTGTGCTGGGGACCAAACCTAGGGCCTTGGGCCTTGTGCATGTTTTATCACTGAGATATACCCTTTAAGTGTTTTGAAGTTTTGTTTTTGTAATACTGAGGATTGAACCTAGGGCCTCATGTGTACTAGGCAAGTGCTCTACTAGTGGGCAACAACTCTAACCCTTTATTATTTATTTTATTAAAATATTTATTCATTTTTCAAGCAGAGATACAGAGATTGAGAGAGAAAGAGAGAGAGCACACCAGAACCACCACTTTGTGGGTCTGGGGAATTGAACCCAGGGCCTTAGGCACTGGAGGCAAGTGCCTTAACCGCTGAGCCCTATTATTTATTTTGAGATAGCTTTGCTATGCTTACCAAAGAGGCTTTGAATTTTTTAGAAATTATTTACTTATTTATGTGAGAGAATTTTTTTTTTATTGCCCATAATGAGTTACATTATTTAGTGGGCAAACAATGAGTTGTTATCCCCAGATCCCCAATACCCCTCTTCCCCATCCACGATCAGCTGGATATCCTCCTCCTTGGGCAGTCTGGATCAGTCCTTGGGGCAGGGGATCATGGATAGCCTAGGAGTTAGCCTGGTTCCGCCGGCCCTAGTGTGTTGTTACTGAGGGGGGCCATGACTTTGGGTTTCTCCCCAAGAGAGATTTGATGATGTATTGGCCATCTCCTAACCACTGCAAACAAACTCCAGATTCTTGCACCATTTTGTACATCTTGCTTTAAGTGGGTACTGGTGAATTGAACCCAGGCTGACAGGCTTTGCACGTAAGTGCTTTTAACCACTGGACAGTCTCCCCAGCCCAAGGCTTTGAATTTCTGATTCTCCTGCTTGAGCCTTCCAAGTAGCTGGGATTATAGGCCTGATAACCATGCAATTTTTGTTTGGTTTTGGGTTTTTTTTTGTTTGTTTGTTTGTTTAGGTAGGTTAGTCTAGCCCAGATTGACCTGCCGTTCACTCTGTAGTCTTTACAATTTTATTTTTTGTTTTATCTTACTTGATTTTTTTTTTTAAGCTGGGGATGGAACCCACGACCTTAAGCATGCTACTAGGTACTCTGCCAATAAACTATATTCCCAGCTCTCATTTTTTCTTTTTAAAATCTTAGAATTTGGCCTTCATTTTTTTACCCTTTATTAACGACCTCTATATATATAGACAATATACCATGATCATAATCTCTTCCCACCAGCCTCTTTTTCTTCCTCTCAGTTCTCCCTCCACTGAGTCCCTTTGTCTTTCCAAATAGTCTCCTATATTTGTGTCATCATTTTCACTCTCATATTATACAGGTATTATATAGGTAGCATCAGCCACTGTGGGGCATGAATGCCACGGCCATTTTGTGTCTCAAGAAAGTATTGCAAAGCACTCCTCCTTTTTCTTTCAGCTTACGTCCTTTCCTCCACCTCTTCTGCAATGGTCCCTGAGGCTTGGAGGGTATGATAGAGATGTTTCATTTTGTGCTAATCATTCCACTGTCACCACTTCTCAGCACTTTGAGTTTCCCAGTGGTCTTCACCATCTGAAAAGAGAAGCTTTTGTAACCAAAAGTGAGAATAGCATTAATACATTGACTTAAACATAAGTGTTTAGAGGGCAGTTTGGTGGGCATAATATATACATTTAGCTGGACAACAGTAGTTGTTACTCACCTAGTGTTTATGACCTCACTAAACAGAGGCTTCAGATTTGATTTTCAGTACCAAGCATGAATTTGCTCCCATGAAGCAAGCTTTAACCCAATCAGAGAGCTGCTTATTTCTCCCTTAACAGACATGTCCCCATTGCACCAGTTGGTCCATTTGGCCTGGCTGGCCAGCTATAAAACTTGCAGGGTCCATTGATGGTTAGGATCAAATTTGGTTATTGTTTTTTCCCCTCTTGTAGGCTTTTGAGGTTGGTTATTCGACTCTTCTGTGTGGAATATTAACTGAAATATTGTCTGTAGGGTTGGCTTTGTGTTCATATATTCATAGAGCTGACTTTTATTATGTAAACTTTTCCGTTCATCTTCTATTATGAGGGATCCTTTTGCTGGGTATAGTAATTTGGATTGGCAACCTTTTAACCTTTGAAATACTCCATTCTAAGCCTTTCTGGCTTTTAGAGTCTCCATCAAAAAATCAGAAGTAATTCTGATTGGCTTACCTTTGTACGTAATGAGTTAGCTGGTTTTCTCTTGTTGCTTTTAGCACTCTTTGTTTTCATTATTTAGATTTTTAACTATAATGTGTTATGGAAAGCTTCTTTGGTCCTGTCTATTTGGTGTTCTGTGAGCTTCTTCTATCTAGATGGGACTCTCTAGCTGAAGTAGGAAAATTGTTGTCAATAATTTTGTTGAAGATGTTCTCTATGCTTTTGGCCTGTATTTCTTCCCGTTGTATGCCCATAATTTAGGTGTTTGATCTTTTTAGGGTATGTCCAAATTCCCTTATATTCTGATATTATTTGTACCACTGGTGTTTTTTTTTTTTATTTATCATAGTTTTTGGACTCCTGGTCAGTTTCCTCTGTCTTGTCTTCGATTTCTGAAATTCTGTCCTCCACATGATCTACTCTGTTGGTGAGGCTTTCTAGTGAGGGTATTAGATTTTTGTTCTCTATAGCATTTTTTTCTGGATCATTTTCATCTTTTTGAGTTCATGTCCTGATTTGACTTACTTGAAGTTTCTTGGAATTTGTTTCTGCATTTATTAAGCTTAATCAACTGATAGTTGAGCTCATGTGTTTGCCCATGGTCTCACTACATTTAATATGCTTATCATGGTTTCATCTTGGGGTTCTATGTCTGGAGTATCCTCTATGTTTTCACTGGAGGCTTTCATTGTGGAACTAGGCATTCTTGGTGGAGATCTTTTGGCTTATTGTCCTGTGTTGCTTATTTTGCATTGGGGTTTGCCCATCTCCCATTAGATGCCTTGTTTTGTTAAGGATGTAGAAGAAATTAGTGGCTGTTGTGGGATCTCCAATGAGTGTTTTGTTCAGGTTTGATCCAGATGGGAGTGGAGTGGTGTTATATCTACAGGTTTGGGTCTGGTAATGAAGGATTGCTGTGAGTTCTAGGCCAGCCTGAGACTTCAGAGTGAGTTTCTAGTCAGCCTAGGCTAGCGTGAGACTCTACCTCAAGGGGGAAAAAAAGGTGTCATCTGTTATTGGAAACCAGCTGTTATCTGTCTAAATGGATATATTATATCCACCAAACTGCCCTCTAAATACTTATGTTTATGCCCATATATTAATGTTACACTCACTTTTGGTTAGAGAAGCTTCTTATTTCAGATGGCAGTGTCCACTGGGGTGACTCGTAACTTACCACAGTGCTGAAAAGAAGTGACATTGGAGTGTTCAGCACTAAATGAGACACCCTCCAAGGCTCAGAGACTATTGCAGAAGAGGTAGCAGAAAAAAAAAAATGTAAAGAGCCACAGGATGAGGAGGAGTGCTTTGCCATTCTGTCTTCCAGACACTAAGTGACCATAATAATAACAATAAGCTGACAGTGGCTGATGTTACCTACACAAGACCTGAATAATAGGAGAGGAAAATGATGGCATCAAAATAGAATAGAGACTTCTTGGAAAAAGGGGATTCAGTCAAGAAAGGATTTGGGAGCCGGGCGTGGTGGCGCACACCTTTAATCTCAGCACTTGGGAGGCAGAAGTAGGAGGATCGCTGTGAGTTCAAGGCCACCCTGAGACTACATAGTGAATTCCAGGTCAGCCTGGACTAGAGCGAGACCCTACCTCAAAAAAAAAAAAAAAGAAAAGAAAGGATTTGGGAAGGAGAAAAGGTAGGGTTTGGAGAAGGGACCATGGTATATTGTTTACATTTATGGAAATTGTCAAAAAGATTTTTTAAAATGCCTTGACAAATGCAAGCGGCTTCATTGTTTTAGGACAGCCAAATGCATGGCACTTGAAGAATTTCAAAGACTGCCTTTTGGAACTTTAAGATAGGGTCTAACTGTATAGCCCTGTTTAGCCTTGAACACTTGACTGTCCTTGTGCTCAGGTTACAGGAGTGAGCCACAGTTCCTGGTGCACACAGCCTTTTTTGCACTCTCTGAAATCGCGCTCATCATTGGCCTTTTCAACTTAAAGAGAAATTCACTCAAGAAGGCCTTGCAAGGCCGGGGAGATCATGCAGTGGTTAAAAGCACTTGTATATAACGCCCTACCCATGAACTGATCCAGTATGACCACTGAGGAGGGTCCCCAGTGGGTTGGGGACAGGGAAGAGGGAAATGGGGGTACCAGCTCAAGATTTACTCATACAATGTATCTAATTATTGACAATAAAGATATTAAAAAAAAAAAAAGCACTTGTAAAGCATGCCGGCCTTGGTTCAGTCCTCTAGTACCCTCATAAAAGCTAGGTGAATGCATCTGGAGTTTGTTTTCAGCCATAACAGGCCCTGGCACATCTATTTTCTCTATCTCATAAATAAAATCTTTTTAAAAAAAATTTTAAAGGCCTTGTAGTGAAGGTTAGATTAGAGTATATAGCTATATCCTCTTTCAAGGAAACAAAATACATGGGCTGGAGAGATGGCTCAGTGGTTAAGGCACTTGCCTCCAGTGCCTAAGGCCCAGGGTTCAATTCTCCAGGACCCACATAAGACAGACCCACAAGGTGGTGACCCTGGTGCGCTCCCTCTCTCTCTCTCTCTCTCTCTCTCTCTCTCTCTCGCTCTCTCTCTCTCTCTCGCTCTCTGCTTGAAAATAAAGAAATAAAATATTTAAAAAAAAAAAAAAAGGAAACAAAATACAGGGCCTTGCTATAAGGAAAAAGATTTAAGGTGAGTTTGGAAAAAAGAAATGGACAAAAATCTCCATGGCAAGAGCAGGCTTTATTGGGGGGGAGGGAGCAGGACCCTGTGATGCTGTGACCCTGGAACCAGTAGGTAGCATTTGGCAGGGAACTTAGATTTGCCTTAGGGTGGGAGTAGTGTCCTGCTGGCAGGATAAGGGAGGGAGGAGGGAGTGAGAGAAGCAAGCTGCTATAACAGGAAGATTTATATACTAAAGCAAACATTCCAGGTGATTTTCCTCACATCATAATATGTTAGCACATCTATATTTGATTCCCACTAGAAGATCTCTTTTGTTTTTGTGTGTTGTGTGCATGTATGGGTGGATGTTCATATGTCTGGGTCCGTGGGTTAGTTAGGGAATTGCAGCGCGCATCAACTCCCTGTTCACCCACGGGGGCTGGGTGAGCAGAGGCTTGGAATAGCTGTGAGCCAAACGAGAGATGAGACTCTCGAGAGAACGCAGCAGTGGGCAATTCTCATTTTATTGTATAGATAGCAGTTGCTTATATAGAGGAAAGTAGAAGCATAGAAAGCAAGGAGATTGGCAGGGGCCAGTATTCTTTGGATACCTATTTTGCATAGATAGATTGAGGGGGCTATGTGACTATACATGGATATATATAGAATTGTGATGTCAGTAGAGGAAATGTAACCTTATTGCTTAGCTATGTTATTGTAGCTGGACTAAGTTAGGCTTTAAATTGCCTGCTAATCTCAGGGGACAGCTGTGGCCTGCCTGGGGGCTGGAGTGTTCAGGATTGCTAAGATTTATAGGGGCCCTCAGACTTTGCCTCAACTTCCTTATAAGGAGGAGACAGTCCTAGAAGCCTGTCAGACTGAGCAAAACCCTATATCCTCCATGCCCCATTAGCAGGGTACCACACATATGTGTGTGGAGGCCAGAGGACAACCTTGGGTATCATCCTCAAATACACCATCCACCTCTTTATGAGACAGGGTCTCTCATTGGCCTAGAGATCACTGATTAGGATAGCCTGGCTATCCAATGATCTCCACCGATTATCCTATCTTCTCCCCAGTCTCATGATTATAGGCATGTACCACTAGGTCTGGCATTTACCTGGGTACTGGGGGTTCAAACTCAGGCTCTTATGCTTATGAGGTCATTTTGAGCTATCTCCCCACTCCCTTGTTTTTGTATTTTTTGAGACAAGCAGAAAGAGAGAATGAGCACGCCAGGGCTTCTTATCACTATAAACAAACTCCAGATGTATATGCCACATTAATTGGTGCATCTGGCTTTATGTGGGTACTGGGGAATCAAATCCAGGCTGTCAGGCTTTGTAAGCAAGCACCTTTAACTGCTGAGCCATCACTTCAGCTCCCTTTTCTTAAATAAGTTTTACTTATTTGTGAGGAGAGAGAGAATAGGTGCACTTGTCAGGGTCTCTTGCCACTGCAAATGAACTCCAGATGCATGTGCCACTTTGTGCATCTGGCTTTATGTGGGGACTGGGGAATGAAACCTAGGTCATCAGACCTTTAATAGCTGAGCCATCTCTCCAGCCACCCCCCCCACACACACACCTTTTTCTTTAACATGGGCTATTGGGGTGAAGCTCAGGCTCTCTGGACGAGAACTTTGCCAAATTATCTCCCAGTCCTAGAGCATCTTGTAAAAGATGTGCTATGTGTATGATTCATAGACTGCTTACTGCCATCTGTCATAGTAAGCCACAGGCCGCTGGGATAAATTTCCAAACCAGACATAATTTTCAGGAAGAAAGTATTTATTGAAATAACAGATCCAGGGAAGTTTCAGAAATGAAGGTAAAGGCTGGCCCCCTTTCACAGATCTAAGCAGAAAGACAGAGGCCCAGTGCCTCCAAAGCAAGGAAGCAACTCTTAACACTGAACTAACAAAACAGCAGAACCCTAGAATTTTGCATCTAATTTAGAAGTACCTCAGGGCCAGACCCCAGGAGGCCAGGCCAAAGTGACACCTCCTCCAGCCAGAAGGCTAGAGATAATTTACAATCTTTAATAAATCTTTGATTCTATTGGGGGACATCTATTCAAACTACTACACCATCCTAGTAGAGGAACCTCTTTGCCTTGAGCCCTTCTTTGCATGGCTTAGAAATGTCATTGCTGCCTGAGTTACTGGCTCAGATTTATAATTCCATCTACTTCAGAGGCTGAGGCAGTAAGTTCATGATCAGTTTGGACAATTTAGGTATACTGATTCAAAGTAAAACAGTAAGAAAAAGACTGGGTATATAATAGGTCAGCAATAGAGCACTTGTGTAGCATGCATTAGGCCCTATACTCAATCCCCAGGACTGTGAGGTGGCCGGGAAGGAGTTATGTCTTGTCGTTTTACTTGTACTTTTTATCAGCTCTAGCATTTGCTTTCTCTTAAGTTCATAAATGAATCCAATACAGAAATTATTTTGGTTATACTCACTGTCCCAATAATGAAGCTAGGGGAACTGTACTTTTGGTGATTTACTATGTCAATCCCTAAATTTGGCTTTCAGGATTCAGAGGAATTATCGCATCCACTGATATTTCAAAAGGAGATGTGGACAAAAGAATAGGTATCTCATGCAATTAGGTAAGTGATAGTTGAAAATGAAAGTAAAT